>JASDQU010753849.1:2327-19671 GCA_032191745.1 Picea mariana
TTGTTTTGTACTAAATTAGCATTAAAACTTAATAATTGCATCTCTAGAAACAAGAAGAACGATTTTGCTGGAACATTTTACATTGGTATTAGTAAACAGAAGATCGAAGAAGTACGAGAGCACTGAAGTATGCCAATTAGAACATGCGTGACACCTAGAAAAGTGGCAGAGACGAAGAGTCCAAGGCCAAAATTTCGAAATAGCAAATCCATTTAAAAAAATAAGAAAAGTACTGAGTACTGTACATCTATGCTTAGAAATTAGATCTAGTTCTTCGGTTGAAAACATTGAAGCTATCTGTGACAAACACAGGTACGGGTTTCGCAGTATGCAAGATCCTTGGAGTTTTCTCCTCGATTAATCATCCTTTGCTGAAATTGATATTTTTCAAAAGCTTTGCCTGAGGAAGAAGACAAAAATGGTTGCAGGGCAAGTGGAATAACCCTTAGTTGAAACCGACTCTTCATAGTAAAAACAAATTCAGTAGTACAGCTTGCACATGCAATTACAGAGGCCCAAATTAGTCCATTTTGGGTAGAAGGAGATGACTAGTAGGAAAATGCGTTGCAGCAGTGAAAGTTTTACACCTGATACCTGAAAATGTTAAACAATATTTTTTTGGCTTGAAATATATCTCTGGAAGCATCAACATATGATTTCTTTACAGTCAAACTCTTCCACCTAGAACAGACTAATTTGGAACTCTGGAATTCCTACTTTGGTGGTGCAAAGTGGCTATTGCATTCACTGTCTATTTTTTTTTCCTGAAACTCCTTTTGGTGTTGTCATGACTGCGATCACCGAGCCGGGAAGGTCCGTTCATTATGGTTGATTTCAATTTGGGCCCAGGAGTGGGAATATTTTCTGCATTGCCATAATCCATTTCCGTATCATCGTCCATCAGATCATCTTCTTCTGGCTTGGAATTCATGGCATAAAGTTTTGCGACATGCATGAATGCAAGTGGGCAGGTTCTCTGAGCAACCATGGCTGGCATCAAATTTTTTGGCTTGAAATATATCTCTCGGTGTACCAAGGGACCATCTCGTTTTTTGCTCGTGGCCAGAGAGAGATGAATAGTAAGAATATGCCCTGGAATAGTGGAACTTGTGGCCATTATGCCCCAATGTGTTGACTGTGTGTGGAGAGAATTGTCGCCACAAGTTATTAACAATTTCCGTTTGCTCGAGACGATGTTTCAAATGAAAATCGGGGAGGGATAATATAAGCCTCTGTAAAGTTTGGTTTAATGCGTATCAATGGAATATATTCTCGAGCCTTTTGCTGATCAATGACAATTTCCAGGGTTCGTGCGGAGTGAGCTGTGGCTATCACAACTCACTAATTGCATAATTAGAAAAAAGTGTGAAGGTGGTAGGGACGGCGAAAAGACATTGAGAATCAGAAATTTCTTAAAAGCACCAATCCGTCGGCGGACAAAAAAAAAAGATCGCATCGCCTTTGAAATGGATACTTGGAAAGGATAACATGCTTGTGCACAATGCTTAGTTTAATTTGTACTAATGACAAATCTTCTTCGAAATTCTGGACATTAATGACAACTGTAACAGTTGCTGCAGGATGGCTACTAGCATTAAAGCTTAATTATTGCATATGGAAAGCGATTAGGCGGGTTACAAAAGAAAAATGGAAGAAGATATACACAGGAGGTGTGAAGGCCCGATGGTTCTCTGCCTGGCAGACGGGTTCTCGGCCTGGCGGGATGAAAATTGAGCCTCTATTGTTCTGTGTCCTACAAATAACACCTACACTTTCGCGAGATACAAAATGATAGGCGGAGTTGCAGGTTGGTTGGTTGAACATTGCAGGTTGGTTGGTTAAACATGTACTTTTATAAAGTATGGACATCAGATTGTATAGTACATATCCGAATCTATGATTCCATACTTGGGCACTTTTTGTTTCGCGCGTTCACGGCCTGACGGGCTAAAAATTGAGTATCTATTGTTCTGTGCCCTACAAATAGCACCCACAGTTCCGCGATATACAAATTGATAGCGGGAATTGCGGAGATGAGTTTCTATATAAAGTATAGACATGAGAATTTATATAGCATATGCGGATCGCTTATTCCATACTTAGGCACTTTTTTGATCGCGGGTTCACGGCCTGGCGGGCTGAAAAAATACTGAATATTGTTCTGTGTCCTACAAATAGCACACAGATTTCCGCGCGATACAAATTGACAGCATGACCTACGGATTGCTTGGCTGAACATTGCATTTGTACTATTCTAGAACATATGCAGATTCTTCGTTCCCTGTACTACAAATAGCAACCACATTTTCACGATATACAAATTGACAGGAGGACCTACCGGTTGCTTGGCTGAACATTGTATTTGTATTGTTTTAGAACATATGCGGATTCCTCATTCCATACTTGGGCACTTTTTGGATCGCGGCTTGGCGGGCTAAAAATTAAGTATCTATTGTTTCGTGTCCTACAAATAGCACCTACACTTTCGCAATATACAAATTTACAAGCGAGCTTCTGGACATAGTCTCTATATAAAGTATGGAATGAGATTTTATACAACATATGCGGATTCCTCATTCCATACTCACACAGTTTTTGGATCCTGGATTCGCGGCCTGACAGGCCGAAAATAGAGTCTCTATTGTTCAGTCTCCTACAAATAGCACCCAGATTTCTGCGATATACAAATTAATGACGGGAGTTGCGGAGATGAGTCTCTATATAAAGTATCGACATGAGATTTTATAGAGCATATGCGGATCCCTATTTGTATATTTAGGCAGTTTTTTGATTGCGGGTTTGCAGTATGGTAGGTCGAAAAAAGAGTCTCTATTGTTCCCTGTCCTACAAATAGCACCGAGATTTCCATGACATACAAATTGACACGATTCTCCACGGGTTGCTTGGCTGAACATTGCATTTGTTTTGTTCTAGAACATATGTGCATCCCTCATTCCATACTTGGTCACTTTTTTGGATCGCGGGTTCGCGGGCGGGCGGGCTGAAAATTAAGTATTTATTGTTCCGTATCCTACAAATAGCACCCACACTTCTGTGATATACAAATTGACACACGGACCTGTGGACATAATATGTATATAAAATATGGAATGAGATTTTACACAGCATATGCGGATCACCAATTGCATACTTAGGTAGTTTTTGGAGCACGCGTTGGCGGCCTAGCGCACCGAAAACGGTCTATTGTTTCGTCGCCTACAAATAGCATCTAGACTTCAATGATATACAAATTGACAGGTGGACTTGGGCTGCTTTGCTGAACCTTGGACTTTTATTGTCCCGTTGCGATCCCATATCAATTTCATAGTTAGCAAATTTTTTTTATCGGGGGCTCTGGAGCTTTCGGCGACATATAAATTGACACGAGTTGTTACGGACTGCTTGGCTGAACATTGCATTTGTATTGTTCTAGAAGATATGCGGATCCCTCATTCCATACTTGGGCACTTTTTGGATCGTGGGTTCGCGACTTGGCGGGTTGAAAATTAAGTATCTACTATTCTGTATCCTACAAATAGCACCCACACTTCCGCGATATACAGATTGACAGGCAGACTCGGGGACAAAGTCCGTATATAAAGTATGGAACGAGATTTTATACAGGATATGCGAATCACTAATTGCATACTAATTGACAGGTGGACTCGGGTTGATTCGCTGAACATTGGACTTTTATTGTGCCGTTGCGATCCCGTATCAATTTCATAGTTAACGATTTTTTTTGATCGGGGGCTCTTGGGCTGGAAATCGGGCCTCTATTGTTCCGCATTGTACAAATACATTGTTCTACAACATATGCGGACTTACGGGTTGCTTGGATGAACTTTACATTTGTATTGTTGTAGAACATATGCGGAGTCCTCATTCCATACTTGGGCACTTTTTGGATTGCGGGTTGGCGGCCTGACGGGCTAAAAATTAAGTATCTATTGTTCTGTGTTCTACAAATAGCACCTACACTTCCGCGATATACAAATTTACACACCGGCTTGTGGACATAGCCTCTATATAAAGTATGGAATGAGATTTTATACAACATATGCGGATTCCTCATTCCATACTTAAGCAGTTTTTGGATCGTGGCCTGGCCGACCGAAAATAGTGTCTATTGTTCCATCTCCTACAAATAGCACCCAGATTTCAGTGACATACAAAATGACAGGAGCAGCTGTGGGCTACTTGGATGAACAATGCATTTGTATTGTTCTAAAACATATGCGAATCCCTCATTCCATAGATGGACATTTTTTGGATCGCAGGATTGCGACCAGGCGGGCTGAAAATTAAGTATGCGAAACTCTCATTGCATACTCACAAGTGGACTTGGGTTGCTTCATTGAACATTGGACTTTTATTGCCCCGTAGCGATTCCGTATCAATTTCATAATTATCGATTTTTTTTCTATCGGGGGCTTTGGGGTCGGCGGGTTGGAAATTGGGCCTCTATTGTTCCCCTCCATACAAACACATTGTTCTAGAACATATGCGGATACCTCATTCCATACACGAGCACTTTTTGGATCACGGATTCATGACCTAGCGGGCTTAAAATTAAGTATCTATTGTTCCGTGTTCTACAAATAACATCTTCACTTCTGCAATATACAAATTGACAAGCGGACTTGTGATGCAGGAGCATCGCCAGCAACAAGCGAGCATGGGACAAACACCATCGCATTTTTGGCACATGTTAAAATTGTTTGCAACATTTTGAAAGTTTGGATGCACAGACTTTAATGTAATAGTTAAGAAGGGTGTACTTCCATATTGTAAACAGATCTTGAGCGATTCGCTCTCATCTGTAGGATGAAAAGGAATTTATGCATAGTTAATGAAAGTAGGTAGATTTAAATTTCTAGATTAGACAGCTTTAGGAGCTGGAGGGAAAACGGTTATAGACACCCTCATCTTGTATCATTGTAACATTATCAAGAATATCATACAGCATAGAGGAGAGTTGTGTAGAAGAATCCATGTACAGAAGTTCTGAAATTAATATATGAAGCTTTGATTCAGACTCATGGTGTTATAATGCTTTCTGTGTATACATACTAAATGTTGTGCTTATGATTGTTTACTCTTTCTGTTGTACATTTGTTGTTATGATGTGTATGTATGATTTCTTATTTAGTGTTTGAAGTCTGAGAGAGAGTAAGGGAATGAGTTTCAATTGTTCTTCTCTCTGAGCAAGAGTTCCTGCAAGGAGTGCAGTGAAGCGTCCGCAAGGAGTGCGTTGATGGGTTCAGAGTTCATCTCTGAAAGATCAGGAGGGATACCATTGTTCTCATTTCAATTGAGGTGCAAGACAAGCACAAAAGCCATGCAAGGTGTGCGCAGGCTGGTCGAGACCTTAAGACACATAGACTAAGGTTGAGAGATTGAAGGATTGCTATTGTAGAGTTGCCACACACTCCTTGTGACACTTCTTCAAATATTCCTAAATATTTGAATCTCTTAGGAGATTTGAGTTTGCGAAAGAAAGCTCAGGAGAGTTAGCGTATTCAAGTGTTGAAGAGTAGGAGAGGAGTTTTGGTCATCGTGCAAAGGCCAAGTCAAAGTGAAGAGGATCGCTGAGGTGACTCAGAGAAGAGGTTCTTGAAGAAGGAATTTGGACGGTCGAGGTTCTCCAAGGAGAACTCCTGAAACAACGAAGATCTTTGGATCTGCAGTAGCTGCTAGGTGGATAACGGTCAGGACAGAGCCATCCTGTGGATAGCTTAGATTAACATCAGCCATTGATCAAGATTCCCAGGTTCGTCAGATCATTTCGGAATTTTGGGGTTCGAGAGTCCGAAGTGCAAGCCAAAATCCTTGGTTGATCAAACCCTCGAAACGCGAAACGGAGGTTTTCGTGTGTGGAAGTAAGGAGAAGTAAGTTTAAGTTTTCGAGACTTCAGAGTTCAGGGTTTCGGAAGTCTCGAGGGAAGGAGATCGGGACTCAGCAGGGGAGAAAACACGAAATCAGAAGTCGTGACAAAGGATTATCGACATTTCAGAAATCGGGATTTTGACATTCCCGTTGACAAGGGTCTACACTCCACATTGAATTTTCTGAAGTTGCGAATTCTGAAGGAGCGGGGAAAAGTATAAGTGTTTCAAAAAATCGGAATTCGGAAAATTGGGGATTACGAGGACATAAGGTGGTTCCAAAGTTCCAAACTCTCGATACCCGGAAACCCAAATAAGAAGAAGGCCACACATGGAAGGACATGAGACTTTCTATCGAGGTTCGTGAAAGCAGAGGAGGAGAAATATCATTTCGGCATTTCGGGACTTCGGAGACCGAAAGACGGAAGCGACAGAGCATTCAATCCTTAGCATATCGAACTTCTAGTACACGAAAGTCCGAAAGGATTTCAGTAGACGAAATTTCAGCATTTCGGGATTTAGAGGTTCGAGAGCCTCGAGGACATAGTGGAAGCGCTTTTCGGTGGTTGAAATCCCGAAAACCACGAAGAGGAAGGGAGGACTGGAACATTTGCATTTAGGTACATCGAAAGTCAGAAGTTCAAGACTCCAGGGGTCGAGAGCAGAGTTGCACGTCCTCACCACTTTCGAGTTTGCGAAAGCCGAAAAGACGAAATTGACATCAGGAAAGGAAAGTATTAGTATTTCGGGTTTGGGAGGTCGAAGAGGTAAGGCGCTCAACCACAGGATTCGTGAAATCACGAAATCCGGTATCCTGAAATAAAAGAGGGGTTCCCTCAAGGTTTGTTGTGGGTGTTGATTTTCTGAAAGGGAAATAAAAGAGCCAATCGAGCTCTCAGGGGCTGAAAAGAAAAGATCATGTGCGGATCCCAACCTGGGGGTCTGCGTTAGTTGTGGTATCGGAGCATAGAAAAATTTCTTTGCTTTCTATAGCAGAGAAAAGAGGAATTTTATAGCCATGCCGCCGAGAAGAAGAGACAGGCAAATACCTGACCCACCAGAGGAAAGGGAAATTCCAAGAAGAAGAGACAGACAATTACCTGATCCGGCAAGGGAAAGAGAGATGTGTGAACTACATGCCAGGCTTGATGCCATGGAGACAACACAGAGGCGCATAGTTGATGCTGGGGACATTAGCGAATTTGAAAGTGAAAATGAAGCTGGAAATGAAGAAGTTGCAGCAGAAGAACGCCTATTCAGGGTTGTTGCAAGGATAGGTGCTAGAGCAAAAATGGACATTCCAGTATATGAAGGAAACCTGGATGTTGAAGAGCTTCTAGACTGGATTAGAGATTTGGATAAATACTTTGACTATGAGGATGTTGAGGAAGACAAGAAGATCAAACATGCCGTCACAAGACTTAAAGGGCATGCAACATTATGGTGGGATGAACTGTAGGTTGACAGATGCTGCAAAGGCAAGCAAAAAATCAAGAGTTGGGATAGAATAATGAAAGCAATATTCATACCCAAGGATTATCAAATCACTCTGTTTCGGAGGATGCATAATTTGAGACAGAAGTTGATGTCAGTGAAAGAGTACACTTAAGAGTTCTACAAACTAAACATCAGGGCAGGTCATCGCGAAAGTGATAATGAATAGGTTGCTAGATATATGAATGGTCTGAGATATGACATCCAAGATGAGATGAGCATGATGACCATCCAAACGGTGGAAGATGCTTATCAGATGGCTCTGAAGGCTGAAGAGAAGCCGAGCTGAAAGAAAAGTCAAAGAGGGCGAGGCAGAAGTCAAGCCAGAGGCAAAAAAATTGCCCAAGACAAAAATCAGAAACCTAAGGAAGAGTGGAAGAAACCTCAAACTCAAACTAAGAGAGGTGGAAGCTGACAGAGAGGACAGTATGTAGACAGAAATACTTTTCCTCAAACCAGAGGAAGAGGAAGAGGCAGAGGTGGAGTAGTAAAATGCTTCACATGTGGAAAGATTGGACACAAATCTTATGAATGTCCAGATAAGAAGAAAGAAGGAGGTGAAACTCACATTGCCGAAGCATAGGGACGGAATGTTGAGGCAGAAGATGCTGAAGGTGGAAGATCACTGATGATGAGGAAAGTTCTCTTAACGCCAGAGAAGGAGGTAGAAAATCCAGTTCAAAGGAACAAACTTTTTCAGACTAGTTGCAAGACCAAAGACAGGGTATGCAAGGTCATCGTGGACAGTGGTAGCACAAACAATCTCGTTTCTACAGAGATGGTAGAAAAGCTGGAGCTGGAGACTATTGAACATCCAAGCCCATACAGGGTTTCATGGCTACAAAAAGGGCATCAGGTAAATGTCACTAAACAATGTTTAGTTGAAATTAAAATAGGAGGATATAAGGATGAAATACTATGTGATGTCATTCCCATGGATGTTTGTCATCTATTGCTGGGTAGACCGTGGCAATATGACAAAAATGTGATTCATGATGGGAGAAAGAACACATACACCCTGGAGAAGAATGGAAGAACTCACATGTTGTTGCCAATTAAGGATAAAGAAGTGACAACAGGGGTAAGCAACATTGTACTTCTCATGAGTGGGAAGGGAAGGAACTTCTTAAGGAGGTTAAGAAGAAAGAAGATACACAATTCATTATGGTTAGGAAGCCTAGAATTGTTTTAACCAGCACAAGAGTAGATGATTTACCATAAGAAATCCAAAAGTTGTTGGAGGAGTTTGTTGATATAGTCGTGGATGAAGTACCTTGTTTGTTTCCACCGATCAGAAGTGTGAGTCATCATATTGATCTCATACTTGGAGCTAGTTTACCAAACAAAGAAGCGTACAGATTGACGCCACAGGAGAATGAAGAGGTCAAGAGACAGGTCCAGGATTTAATGGACAAAGGATTGGTTAGAGAAAGCTTGAGTCCATGCACTGTTCCAACAGTGCTCAGCCCGAAGAAAGATGGAGGCTGGAGGATGTGTACAGACTCAAGGGAAATTAACAAGATTACCATCAGATATAGATTTTCATTGCCAAGGATGGATGATTTGATGGATTGCTTGAGTGGAGCAACTTTTTTTTCAAAGACTGATTTGAAAAGTGGATATCATCAAATCCGAATGAGAGAAGGTGATGAATGGAAGACAACATTCAAGACAAATGAAGGGCAGTATGAATGGCTTGTTATGCCATTTGGCTTAACAAGTGCACCTAGTACTTTCATGAGGTTGATGAACGAAGTCTTGAAGGAGTTCATAGGAAAGTTCGTCATTGAATATCTTGACGATATACTGATTTTCAGTAGAACAGAAACAACGCACTTGAAGCATTTGGCTACAGTGATGAAAAGATTACAGCAAGAGAAGTTGCTGATAAATATGAAGAAATCATCATTCATGAGGATAGAGCTCATTTACCTGGGATTTGTTATCTCTGCAAATAAGCTGAAAATGGATTGAGATAAAGTGGAGGCGATTAAGAATTGGCCATCGCCGAAGAGTATATTTGAAGTTAGAATCTTTCATGGATTGGCTAGTTTCTACAGAAAATTTATCAGAAATTTCAGTGGAATTAGCGCACCGATGATGACACGGTGAAGAAAAGGCATAAATCTTTTCACTGGACAGAAGAAGCAGATAAAAGTTTCAATTTGTTGAAAAGGAAGATTACTGAACAACCAATTTTGGTGTTGCCAGATTTCAACAAGACATTTCAGGTCAGATGTGACGCTAGTGGATTTGCAATTGGAGCGGTCTTGAGCCAAGATGACAGGCCAGTCGCGTACTTCAGTGAGAAATTGAATGAGGCAAAGGTTAAGTACTCCACATATGACAAAGAGTTTTATGTGGTCATATAAGCACTGAAGAAGTGGAGGCACTATTTGGTTCCTTAAGAGTTCGTTTTTTACAGTGATAATCATGACTTACAATTTGTAACTCAGCAGGATAAATTGAACCAGAAGCATGCAAAATGGGTTGAATACATGCATAATTTTACTTTTGTAATTAAACATATTTCTGGAACTGCTAACAAAGTTGTTGATGCTTTGAGCAAGAGATGTTTGTTGATGCAGGAATTTAGAGTCAAAACTTTAGGTTTTGATAATCTTAAGGACATGTACATAAATGATCCAGATTTCAAAGAGGTGTACGAGGCATCTGAGAATCCAATTCTCAGGGACAGAAGTTGATGGAATGAATATATGATCCAAGATGGATTATTATTCAGGGATAATCAATTATGTATTCCAAAATGCTTCATGAGGGAGAATTTGTTGAAAGAAAAGCACAGTGGAGGATTGGCCGGACATTTCGGTGATGATAAAACGTTCTCGAAATTAAATTGCTCATATTTTTGGCTAGGGATGAGGACATATGTCAAAAGATTCATGGACAGATGCAGAATTTGTCAACACACAAAAGGAAGAAAACATAACACATGGTTATATCAGCCGTTACCCATACCTGAAAGACCGTGGGATGCAGTGAGCATGGATTTTATATTAGGGTTGCCAAGGACACACAGAGGATTTAATTCAATCTTTGTGGTGGTAGACAGATTTTCGAAAATGGCACATTTTATACCATGTCAGAAAACCAAAGATGCAACTCACATTACGAACCTGTTTTTCAAAGAAGTTGTCAGACTTCACGGCTTACCAAGGAGTATAGTTTCGGATCGAGACACCAAGTTCGTCAGACATTTCTGGAAGACTTTATGGAAGAAGCTGGGGACAAGTTTGTCTTTTAGCTCAGCTTATCATCCTCAGATGGATGGACAAACAGAAGTTGTGAACATAAGCTTGGGAGATTTACTGAGAAGCCTAGTGACTGAACACCACAGTCAGTGGGATCACATTCTGCCACAGGCAGAATTTGCTTATAATGATTCGATCAATAGAAGCATAGGGCAGAGTCCGTTTCAGATTTTTTATGGAATGCAACCCAGGGGAGTTTCTTAACTAAAGGATTCAGAACATAATGAAACTAGAAGTGCTAGTGCAGAAGATTTTGCAGAGGCAATGAAAGAACTTCACAGCCAAGTGAAGGAGCGATTGCAGAACTCGAGCCAAGAGTACAAGTGCAGAGCAGATCAACACAGGAGAGAACTTCAATTTGAAGTTGGTGATCTGATTCTTGCACACCTAAGAAAGGAAGGTTCCCAAGGGGAACATATAACAAACTGAAAATGAAAAAGATTGGACCATGCAAGATCATAAGGAAATTTGGGGCAAATGCATATGAGNAGCAAGAGGACCAGGAGAAAAGAGTATTTTGAATACTTAGTCAAGTGGAAGGGACATCCAGTTGAAGATGCCAGCTGGGAGAATGAAGCAGAAATTCAGAAGCATGGACAGACAGTGTAAGAGCTCATGAACATGAGTCCATGAAAATTTTCAAGCGAGGGAGTATGATGCAGGAGCATCGCCAACAACAAGCGAGCGTGGGACAAACACCATCGCATTTTTGGCACATGTTAAAATTGTTTGCAATATTTTGAAAGTTTGGATGTGCAGACTTTAATGTAATAGTTAAGAAGGGCATACTTCCATATTGTAAATAGATCTTGAGTGATTCGCTCTCATCTGTAGGATGAAAAGGCATTTATGCATAGCTAATGAAAGTAGGTAGATTTAAATTTCTATATTATATAGCTTTAGGATCTGGAGAGAAAACGGATATAGACACCCTCATCTTGTATCATTGTAACATTATCAAGAATATCATAGAGCATAGAGGGGAGCTGTAGCAGAGAGCTGTGTAGAAGAATCCATGTATAGAAGTTATGAAATTAATATATGAAGCTTTGATTCAGACTCACGGTGTTATAATGCTTTTTGTGTATACATACTAAATGTTATGCTTATGATTGTTTACTCTTTCTGTTGTACATTTGCTGTTATGTTGTGTATGTATGATTTCTTATTTAGTGTTTGAAGTCTGAGATAGAGTAAGGGAATGAGTTTCAGTTGTTCTTCTCTCTGAGCAAGAGTTCCTGTAAGGAGTGCAGTGAAGCGTCCGCAAGGAGTGTGTTGACGGGTTCAGAGTTCATCTCTAAAAGCTCAGGAGGGATACCGTTGTTCTCATTTCAATTGAAGTGCAAGACAAGCATAGAAGCCGTGCAAGGTGTGCGCAGGCTGGTCGAGACCTTAGGACACATAGACTAAGGTTGAGAGATTGAAGGACTGTTGTTGCAGAGTTGCACAAAGTCAAGAGATTCAAATATTTAGGAATATTTGAAGAAGTGCCGCAAGGAGTGCGTGCAGAAATCTCTTAGGAGATTTGAGTTTGCGAAAGAAAGCTCAGGAGAGTTAGCATATTCAAGTGTTGAAGAGAAGGAGAGGAGTTTTGGTCATCATGTAGAGGCCAAGTCAAAGTGAAGAGGATCACTGAGGTGACTCAGAGAAAAGGTTCTTGAAGAAGGAATTTGGACGGTCGAGGTTCTCTAAGGAGAACTCCTGAAACAACGAAGATCTTTGGATCTGCGGAAGATGCTAGGTGGATAATGGTTAGGACAGAGCCATCCCGTGGATAGCTTAGATTAATGTCAGTCGTTGATCAATATTCCTAGGGCCGTTAGATCATTTCGGAATTTCGGGGTTCGAGAGTCCGAAGTGCAAGCAAAATCCTTGGCTGATCAAACCCCCAAAACGCAAAAAGGAGGTTTTCGTGTGTGGAAGTAAGGAGAAGCAAGTTTAAGTTTTCGAGACTTTGGAGTTCAGGGTTTCAAAAGTCTCGAGGGAAGGAGATTGGGACTCAGCAAGGGAGAAAACCCGAAATAAGAAGTCACGACAAAGGATTATCGACATTTCGAAAATCGGGATTTCGGCATTGCCGCTGACAAGGGTGTACACTCCACATTGAATTTTCCGAAGCTACAAATTTCGAAGGAGCGGGGAAAAGTATAAGTGTTTCAGAAAATTGAAATTCAGAAAATCGAGGATTACGAGGACATAAGGTGGTTCGAGAGTTCCAAACTCCAGATACCCGGAAACCCGAACAAGAAGAAGGCGACACGTGGAAGGACAGGAGACTTTCTATCGAGGGTCGTGAAAGCAGAGGAGGAGAAATAACATTTTGGAATTTCGGGACTTCGGAGACTAGAAGACGGAAGCGACAGAGCATTCAATCCTTAGCATATCGAACTTTCGGTACGCGAAAGTCCGAAAGGATTTCAAGAGACGTAATTTCGGCATTTCGGGATTCAGAGGTTCGAGAGCCCCGGGGACATAGTGGAAGCGCTTTTTGGTGGTTGAAATCCCGAAAACCACGAAGAGGAACCGAGGACTGGAACATTTGCATTGCGGTAAATCGGAAGTCGAAAGTTCGGGACTCCAGAGGTCGAGAGCAGAGTTGCACGTCCTCGCCACTTCCGAGTTCGCGAAAGCCGAAAAGTCGAAATTGACATCAGGAAAGGCAAGTATTAGTATTTCAGGTTTGGGAGGTCGAAGAGGTAAGGCGCTCGACCACGGGATTCACGAAATTGTGAAATCCATTATCCCGAAATAAAAGAGGGGTTCCCTCAAGGTTTTTTGTGGGTGTTGATTTTCTGAAAGGGAAATAAAAGAGCCAATCGAGCTCTCAGGGGCCGAAAAAAAAAGATCCTGTGTGGATCCCAACCTGCGGGTCTAACTTGTGGACATAGTCTCTTTATTAACTATGGAATGAGATTTTATACAACATATGCAGATTCCTCATTCCATACTTGGGTAGTTTTTGGATCGCGGCTTGGTAGGTTGAAAATAGAGTCTCTATTGTTCCCTCTCTTACATATACCACCCAGGCTTCTACGATATACAACTTGCCAGGAGGACTCGGGCTGGTTGTCTGAACATTGCACTTTTAGGCAGTTTTTGGATGGTGGGTTCGCGGCTGGGCGGGCCGAAAATAGAGTCTCCATTATTCCCTCTGCTACAAATAGCATCCAGACTTCTTCCATATACAAATTGACAAGAGGAATTGGGCTGGTTCGTTGAACATTGCACTTTTATTGTCCCGTAATAATTCCGTATGTATTTCATATTTAGCAATTTTTTTTATTGTGGGCTATGGGGTTGGCGGGTTGAAAAATGGGCCTCTTTTATTTGGGCTCGCGGGCTGAAAATTGGGAATTTATTGTTCCGCGCTGTACAAAAACTACCCACAACTCCGTGATATACAAAT
This sequence comes from Picea mariana, assembly GCA_032191745.1. NCBI lineage: Eukaryota > Viridiplantae > Streptophyta > Pinopsida > Pinales > Pinaceae > Picea > Picea mariana. The sequence goes on from JASDQU010753849.1 coordinate 16,389, forward strand.
TAACAAAGGAACCTGTGGGCTGCCTGGGGAACATTACAGTTTCATTATTCCTTGTCCTCCGAATAGCGTTAGGAGATCCGCCATATATAGATTGACAGATGGACTTGAGAATTGACGCATTAAATTATTAAAGGATGTCAAATCGCTTATTCTTAAAAGAATCAAGGAAAGAAAAGAATATTTTTTTAAAATTCTATAACCGCAAGCATAACAAGGACCAATTTGAATTTTAAGGCCCTGTTGTTCATATGATAGCACAATTGCATTCCGCACACTAAATATTCGTTGATTTCAAATTATTCCAGTATATTAATCTGACTAACTTCATCGAATAAGCAAAAATGCGAAAACAACGATCAATTTATATTTTAAGAGCCTCTTGTTTGTATGTGAGGACAGTCGTAGTTCAGACACTATATATTCATTGAATTCAAATTATTTCAGAACAATAGTTTGACCAAGTTCATCGATCAAGGAAATATGCTAAAGCAAGTGACAATACAATTGCGTCACAACGCCATAGAAATTACCAGGCAGATCTACGTCCCAGCTGGCTAAAAAAAACAATTATACTGTTCGGTGTCCTCCAAAGAACAACTGGAGTTCCAGGGTATACATATTGACAGACAAAGTAGATAACCAAGAACCAACCATACTTTAAACAATCCACAAGCAAGTTCCCAGAAGGTTCCATAGAGCAGAACCCATCGACCTTTGCACCAAACAACTTGATATACAAAGAAAAGACGTCGCCGCATTTGTTTTCCGTTGAAACGAACTTTCATCTTGATGTTGAACAAATATTACAGAGAGACATAAGGTATTTTCATTTCCTCTCAAAGTTTCATATAATTTTTTTTTCCCCTTTTCAGCCGATATGCAAAATTGCATTGTCCTCATTTAAGGTGAATTTGCTTTGTATCCGAAGCTTTGTAGACGCAACTTTCCTTTTTCTGTAGATATGTTTCATACGACAACTCTGCCAATTCAGGAAGCACATTTTGTAACAACGACTTCCTGATCGTACAATGCACGGTTGTGTTTCCCACGGTTCGAATAACACCACTGAGGCAATGTCCACAAATATATGGACATTTTTCATCACATCGCAGACAATCAATCGTATCATCAATTATCAAAGCGGAGGCAGAGGCAACGAAATGGCATTTTGCACAAACAGGCTCAAAGGGGGTCGAGTACACATTGGCTGCAATTAAAAGACCTTCAACCTGGGAATGCGAGCAAAGGAATTAATACATTGAACAATATAACATACAACTACATCCCACCCTCCCCTTTAAAAAAATAAAATAAAAAATTAACAGCTGCAGAAATTTGTTGAAGGCTATTTCTATAAGCAAAGTGAGGATGATTTTGTAAATGTATATGCACAACAATTGTAGAGCTAGCTAGCTTCTCCAGATCCTTTACTGTATCTGCTCACAACTCTGTTACAAACGTTGACTGGGTTGTCCGAAAGATCATTTCTCTAACATCCTTCTTTTTTGTTATATTTTTGAACATCATAAGTGGAATCTGCCTTCTATGCAATTGTTGTTCCATTGGCGAAAACAAATCTGAATACGTATCGAACAATTGTAGCTACAACATGGAACAGTGCAATATTTGTGTAACTTATTCGACATACATGCAATAGTGAAAGTAAACAACAAAACTGAATATGTAAAGTGGTACCATTGCCTTCTCGTTGTTCGACTCTCCATCCTTTATATGGAGAATGTGTTGCGACCCAAATTTCCTGGCCAGTGTGACAACAGCCCCAATCATTCCCATTGGGTAAATATCAGTGCTCTGTGCAAGTTGCCTAATAGTTGAGTCCGAGAGGAAGCGGTATTCTGAAAAAATAGGAGGGTTTTTTTCCACAATGCTTGTTTCGTTGACCGAAATAATTCGATCGCAATCACCACGGTCATATACTGTTTTTGACAATATATTAAAATTTGTAATGGATATCCCACTACGCGGCAATATCTTTTCTGCATGTTTCTGGACAAGTTGTGGAGGAACAATTAGTGTGACTGTCATCATGGAGTCCTCGTCTATCATATCAACATGCATAATGGGTCTACTTTTGTTTTCCTGGTCCAAATAGGTGGTATAGACAACCATTATGTCCCCGATGAACATCTATCCAGTTTGGCGGCTGTTCAAGGCCTCTATTGACAATACTTTGGATGTCATAACTCTAGACCTGAAGACATTTTTTGAACAGGAAAACTAAAGTGAATGGTAGTGTGCTACAAGTACATGCACACTTTTGATGAACTATGGAGCCAGAGTTTCACAACGACACCTCTTAGTCTGCAGAACATCCAGCAAGTTCGGCGTCTCGCTCGTACTTGTTGATACTTCTTGCGCGCTGCAAACCATGTACTGCAGATGGCATCAACATATTCACCATGCCATATATGAATATATAGCTCAGGAAATTTGTCTAGTAAACATAGTAAGAGCAGAGCGCATGCATATTTACCTTTGGCCTTGTCGGTCCGCCAATGTCTGGGATGACTGACCGCTCATGGCTGTGTCACTAGTCCAACTTTTTCTGATGCAAGCATTTATAGATGGACATCAGGACTAAGCAAATATATGCATTCTATATTATATGCCCCCACTCGGTTTGTATCTTTAATTTTCCAGCACACTTGGTATACCTTTTAGAATATTGTACCACATAACCCTCTGCTGCTGCACAGAAGAATTCATCTCCCTGTCCAAGCAACCTATTTTTTCCAAGGCAACAACACAAAAGATGCAATCGACAGGAAGGCGAGTTAGTTTGAAAACAGACATGTAAAACAAAAAGAAACAGGTTTATTTACCCGCCAAAGAGTCCTTCGTCCTGTCCAACCATTCTGTTTGTTTAAATGCAACAATGCAACGCAAACACAACGAACATGCACTAGCTTAGTATGTAGGAATAAACATATGCAACCAAGAAAACTTACCATGTAGGAAGGCACACAACTAGCTTAACACATATCTAGACCATAAATGAAATACAAAAAAATGCAATATGAAACAATAGTACGAGCATGCACCTTTCTATATCCTCTTCAGCCGATGCAGTCGAGACTCTCTCCTTTTCTCCAGCTACTGTGTTTGTTTCAATTTGGGAACACACAAAATTTAATGAACATCAATGGACGATGGTATTTAGTGGAGAACAAGCAATATGTACATAGATCAAAACTGACTCAACGAACAATCTACAAATGCAGAAACTGTTCGACAAAACATGTATTCCAACAGAGGACGAACA
>JASDQU010753849.1:22339-54100 GCA_032191745.1 Picea mariana
ATATATATATATATATATATATATATATATATATATATATATATAAAATTGTAATGATATATAATTTATTATTTTTTAAAATTATTATATAATAGATATTTACATATTATTAATATTATTTTTCATGAGGATAAAGTGACTAGCATGATCTTATTGAAGATTAAAATAATTAGCATTTAAATTTTAGATAATTTATTTTGAGGAATTTGTAATTCAAGTTAGTGTAGATTTGTCTATCTTTGTTTGTAGTAGAAAGTGGATTTGCAAAATTATTGTGTCATTGACTATGGTTTATTATTTTTTAAAATTATTATATAATAGATATTTGTATATTATTAATATTATTTTTCATGAGGATAAAGTGATTAGCATGATCTTATTGAAGATTAAAATAATTAGCATTTAAATTTTAGATAACTTATTTTGAGGAATTTGTAATTCAAGTTGGTGTAGATTTGTCTATCTTTGTTTGTAGTAGAAAGTGGATTTGCAAAATTATTGTGTCATTGACTATGGTTTCTAATATCTCATTTTTTTTTAGGATTAGTATATAGATGTTATTAATATAAGATTACAGTTTGAGTTTGAAGATTATATTTCTTTCACGATCTTACTTTATTGATTGACATCTAATTTAATTGATTGCCAACACTTCATTGCTCAAAAGCTTCTCTATAGAAACATCATCACCACTACAGTGACACACACTTGTTATACTACCTATTGTAAAATACCGGTGGTTACTCAACAGGAAGGAAGAATCGTTGATGCAACATATCATAACTACCCAAAGGATGATCACATGACATACAAAAATGAATGTTATACTATGTGGAAAATAATTCCAATACTTCTATTGTTGAAATGGTAGGTTTTCTTGTTTTTGAAAAGATTCATAAATTTCTTTATGCGAGTGTCCCTCATAGTTTATTATCTATTACAATCATTGCAACATAAACATGTAAAATTGCATGGTAAACATTCATGAAGATACAATTAGAATATAATATTGAGTGTAGCATATGAACATGAGAATTAAGCAACAACACTTGGTAATGCTCTTATTATAGGTACTACAATATATACCAAAACTGCCTTGTAATTTTTTGTTGCAATTATAAGGCTAAAAAATCAATCTCACTGAATCAATACCTTCATCGGAGCCTAATATGAGAGACAATAAGGGAATGGGAATTAAGTTGGCAACATTCCAACCTAGCTAAGATGATTTGCACCAATATCACTAACTAGCTGAATACGTAAATTGATGAAATTAATTTGGCCCCAACCTTGCACTGGACTCCCTTACCTTCTCAAGTAAGGGGAACAACCCACCATGCAATAAATATATTTAACATGATGTTTGCACTCATTACGCTTCTAACCAATTCACCCACCTCTATCCCCGTTAAAATAAGTATTACCTCTATCTCCTTAAAAATAAGTACTTTAGTAACAATGAATATTGAAGATAAATAATAAATATAAAAGATAATTTTTTTTTTTTTTTTTTTATAAATAAACCTAATGTATATGTTATTTGTTAACTTATTTACAAGCCCAAAAATCACAAAAATTGTTGACACGACCATTACATAATTCAACCGTAAAAGAATACAACCATTCATTAAAATCACAAAAATTGTTGACACGACCATTACATAATTCAACCGTAAAAGAATACAACCATTCATTATTTAGAGAATCTCTTATCAATTCCATTAATGTTGGGTTTTAAAATTATTCAAAAGTTGAGTAATAATTCCAAAACAACAAACAATATAAATATAAAAGGTTCATATTAGATAATATTTTATTCAGTGTATTCATATTAAAAGTTTTAAAAACATTGAAAATTGAATTATATATAGTATATATAATATATTTTCATAAATAGTATCAAATATGTTTAATTTTTAGTCTCGATCGAAGGTGAGATTATAGTAATTGATTTTGCATTGACTGCTATTAGTTTTTGCGTTGACCAAAGATCTATCGTGTTTTTCCATAGTTGAACTTTGTTGCAAGTGATTCAAATTTTTTTGTTGGCTTTTGATTGGTCATTCAAAATAACATCTTATTGTCGAGATGACAACGGGAATTTAATACGCCATTTAATTCCACACATTTAGCACATGGTTGGAACATGTGCATGTACTGGTGCAAAACTGTTGCATGTACATGTGTGAAAGGAGTGCATGTACGAGTCTCAAAGTGGTGCATATACAAGTCTCAAAGTTCTTGGTTTCCAAAGCTTGCTACTGTTTCAATGGGTAATTGGAGACATTTAAAGTTGTGGGCCAGACTATTTGTTTTCATTTTTATTGCTGATTTTTATATTTTATAACTAAAATAAATAACACAAATTTTGTGGTTTTTTCCATAGTTCAACTTTGTTGCAAGTGATTCATTTTTTTTCCCTCGCTTCTTATTGGTCCTTCAAAACGACTTCTTATTGCCAGGCTGACAATGGGAATTTAATACACAATTTAATTCCACACGTGGTTGGAACATATGCATGTACGGGTGTATGTGTTATTTTTTATTTTTTAATTTACAATATAGATGTGAGATTTGTTGTATTTGAATTTGATAAATATAATGATCTTGTGTTGAGAATGTTCTATACATTGACGCATTATTGGTCATCCGACCAAGAGACACCAAGGTGCAATAAATAAAAAAACACATAATAATACTCACAATTTTGGAATAATTTAATAGAACAACAAACTTGTCTTATTGTAATTATATATATATATATATAATTTGGTGTCCGCCATGATACTTTTCGGGGGGAGCGATGGTGGTGGGGGTATAGGGGAGGCCCCATCAAAACAAAACAAAATCCCCACATGAAAACAATAGTACATTTGCAAGCACATATCTTTATAGTGTTGTGCAATCGCCATTGTTGAAGGTTCGAGCTCCAAATATTACAATCATTTTTTGTGCATATGTTTTGGGCATTAGCATTTACAGTTGTATTCTCTGGTAAGGTTCTAATTCTTCTCTCATTTTGGTACCTTGACAACCATGGATGATAACTTAAATGCCAGAACTTTTGTGTGTTACGGTTTTTAGTTTGGATTTTTCTGTAAATGATGCATTTAAGGGATTTTAAGACGGTCGATACATAGGGTAGATTGACTTTATACATTCAGTCCAAAGCAACATCTTTTAAAGAATTATTTAATTTAAGTATCTTCGATTTGGCTCTAAGGTTTTCATTTGCATTATGCACAGATAGATCATGGAGTCGAGGGCTTTGAACGATTGCCTTTCTGGTCTCAGTGGACTCACCGACGGATGTTGTAAAATGCATCTTTTGTTTTGAAACTGGAAGAAAAGCATTGAGTATTATAATGCTGCCAGTGCCCCTTGAATGCATTATTTTTGGTCTTTTGATTTACTTTTCCAAGTTTTGATTTTATGCTTTTGTTGTTTGACGCTGTTGGCATGATTGTCAAAGGTGCATCTTGAGGTTGTTTCAAAAAAGACTTATGGCTGCTAGCTTGAGCTTTGAGGGAAAATTTAGAGCTTTTTGCAACATAACAATTTTCGAGAAGATGTGTAGAGATTTGGGTTGGTCATGGCCATGGAGGAAGAATGAGGGCTTATTTATTTGCTTGTTTTAGTTTTAACAGCCAATCTGAACTTTAGAAGCAAAGCACATTCATCGCTGGATTGTTGAGATACATTGGGGTTTAGACAATTTGACATCTACAAGCTAGACGAGGCCTATTCTGGAGTGGAGAATAGTCTATCTTATGATAAATAATTTGCATATTACTCAAACTAAAACATGTCATAGAATAAATAGTATCTTAAATTTTTCCTCCAAACTGTGTATATTGTTCTCCATGCAATGATGTGAATTAACCATATTGATTGTTGTTATAATATATATATATATATATATATATATAACCATTGCATTTTCAGCTCTGCATAAAGTTTTAAAAATAAATCAATAAACATGTAGCTTCCTAAATATTGAAATGTGTTTCGACCTCATACACCTATCTTGTGAAGTGTATTTATTTATTTATTTTTCTCTGCTTTTGTACATTCAAGTTGTTACAATCCTAATCACTATAATTCCCCAACCAACCTCCTTGATGCTATTAGTATTTGCACCAATCATCGATGTGCCTCTAAAGATTTATCCACATTAAGCCACTATGTTGAATGTGAGCTTCAAACAAGCGTACTTCATCTCTTTACTTGCTTGTTCACTACCTTACACTCTTCTCTTCAAACATAATTGTCATTGATAAGTTTAATGAGAATTGGATTCCAAACATGGTAAAGAGCGTGGTTTTTCACCGCAAATAACTTTTAACTCCTTTGACGTATTTTTTTTATGGTATTACTTAATATAGAACATGGTAAACAATGTAGTTAACATAGAACATGGTAAACAACATTACTTAATATGGAACATGGTAAATGTAAATAACTTTTAACTCAGATTCTTATTTTTAATGATATTACTTAATATAGAACATGGTAAACAAGTAGTTTTTCCTCCGCAAATAACTTTAACTCTCATGAATTTTAATGGTATTACTTAATATGGAACATGGTAAACAATGTAGTTTCCCTCAATAAATAACTTTAAATTCGGATTCTTATTAACTCACGTTCCCAATGTTTCTTCTATTCTTGGTGGTGGAAATTCAAACATTGGCATAAATCAAGCTTTCAACAATGGATGCAATGTAGCTTCACAAACAAGTGCATCTATCTCTGGAATTTTTGGATCCACAAACCTCCAAAGAGGATTGGTCATGGGAAATGATTCGATTCCATACAGTCCCGCAACTTCACAATTCAAAAAGTTATCAATGTCATCAATAATAGAATATTATTATGCATTGATAACATTGAGAACTATTAGACTAAGTGTTGATGTGCGGGGCATACACCAATGGGGAGGTGCAAAAGCTATGCCTATATGCATAACAACACAGGTATAACTTCCGCACCTCCGCACAGATATATCCCCCACACAACAACACTTAGTCTAAAAAACAGTAGCTCGTTCCTCGGTATTGCTTATTCCTTGCCTCGCCTTTTATTCTCTCGTTCAAGTTTAACAGGATGTTTCAATATCATAATATTTTTATTTACTTTATATATTTTATTCTTCTACTCATTTTACACAATCACTATGGGTAAATATTTTTATTTATTTTATACATTTTATTCTTCTACTCATTTTACATGATCACTAGGGTTGTGTTAATTGTAATGTATCAGCTCTTCCAATACATGTGCATTTCAATGTAAAACCAAGCAAATAGACACTTAATTATGGGACCCATTACATGCACATTACTTTTATTAACCAGATTGGAAATTCATTTCTCTTCTCAACATAAAAGGATTTGTTTTTACCACCTATTATTGTGTAAAAGTGTGGATTTTTTCAAAGTATAATGCTTTTAATGTCATAATATCTTTTTTCTTTGTTTATATTTATTTCAATATTAGTCATATTATTTTATTTTAATGGGGGATACAACTATGTGGAGGTGTCGAAGCTATACATGTATGCATAACAACACAGGTATAGCTTTCGCACCTTCGCATAGGTGTATCCCCACGCAACAAAAAAACATAGTCTAATAGTTATCAGGAAGTAGATTAACTATGGGAAAAACATTCTCGCCTATGAAATATACCTGGGGCTGGTTCCTCAGTATTGCTCATTCCTTGCCTTGCCTTTTAGCTATCTCGTTCATTCAAGTTTAAGGAGATCTTGTTTATATTTATTTCAATGTTAGTCATATTATTTTATTTTAATATTTTTGTTGTGACCCAAATGTATACCATGTTCCAATTTGAAGGGTGTTGTGCAAATTTTGCTCAAACCCATAAGAAATAGACAACATATATGATTTAACATTTTTATATGCAAGCATATTCTCAAATATGACAAGCTTTAATATATGCACAATTTTAAATAGGTGCAAAGCTATGCCTAATATTAAATAGGTGCTTCTAATGTCAAAATATATTTTTTCTTTGTTGGAGGTGTGGAAGCTATGCTCTAAAAAAATATTTTCGGCTATGAAATATACCTGGTATTGCTCGTTTCTTTTAATATCATAATATTTTAATTTACTTTATATATTTTATTCTTCTACTCATTTTACATGATCACTAGGGTTGTGTTAATTGTTACGTATCAACTCTTCCAATACTTGTGCATTTTAATGTAAAACCAAGCAAACATACACTTAATTATGGGACCCATTACAAGCACATTACTTTTATTTCTCTCCTCAACAAAAAAGGATTTGTTTTTACCACCTAGTAACGTGTAAAATTGTGTATTTTTTCAAAGTATAGTGCTTCTAATGTCATAATATCGTTTTTCTTTGTTTATATTTATTTCAATATTATTCATATTATTTTATTTTAACGGGGGATACAACTGTGCAGAGGTGCAAAAGCTATACCTATATGCATAACAACATAGGTATAGCTTCGACACCTCTGCCCCCAGGTGTATCCCGCACAACACCAAAACTTAGTCTAATAGTTATCAAACATATTCTCAAATATGACAAGCTTTAATATATGCACAATTTTAAATAGGTGCTGAAGCTATGCCTAATATTAAATAGGTGCTTCTAATGTCATAATATATTTTTTCTTTGTTTATATTTATTTCAATATTAATCATATTATTTTATTTTAATAGGGGATACAACTGTGTGGAGGTGCGAAAGCTATGCCTTTATGTATCCTCCGCACAGTTGTATCCCCGCACAACAACGCTTAGTCTAAAAAGCATTCCCAACTATGAAATATACATGGAACTCGTTCCTCAGAATTGCTCGTTCCTTGCCTTGCCTTTTATCTCTCTCGTTCAAGTTTAATGAGATCTTTTAATATCATAATATTTTTACTTACTTTATATATTTTCTTTTTGTACTCATTTTACACAATCACTACATGTAAATATTTTTATTTATTTAATACATTTTATTCTTGTACTCATTTTACACGATCACCAGGGTGTGTTAATTATAAAAAATCAACTCTTCCAATACCTATGCATTTCAATGTAAACCCAAGAAAACAAGCACTTAATTATGGGACCCATTACACGCACATTACTTTTATTAAACAAAAAGGAAATTCATTTCTCTGCTCAACATAAAAGGATTTGTTTTTACCACCTATTACCGTGTAAAAGTGTGGATTTTTTCAAAGTATAATGCCTCTAATGTCATAATATCTTTTTTCTTTGTTTATATTTATTTCAATATTAGTCATATTATTTTATTTTAATGGGGGATACACCTATGCGTAGGTGTGAAATCTATACCTGTATGCATAACAACACATGTATAGCTTCCACACATTTGCATAACAACAAAACTTAGTCTAATAGTTATCAAGAGACATAAGCAGATTAACTATGGGAAAAATAATATTGGCTATGAAATATACCTGGAGCTCGTTCCTCGCCTTGCCTTTTAGTTCTCTTGTTGCTGACAAATTTCGCTCAAACCCATAAGTAATAGACAACATATATGATTTAACATTTTTGTATGCAAGAATATTCTCAAATATGACAAACTTTAATATATGCACAATATTAAATAGGGACATGGCAAGCTTTAATATTTATACTTTATGAATTAACATTTTTATATGCAAGCATATTCCTAAATATGACAAGCTTTAATATATGCACAATATTAAATATGGAGATGACAAGCTTTAATATCTGTGCCAACTATATAATGGAGGATACAAATGTGCGGAGGTGCGGAAGATATACCTATATGCATAACAACTCAGGTATAGCTTCAACACCTCCTCACATGTGTATCCCCCTCACAACAACACTTAGTATAATAGTTATCAAGTGACATAAGCAAATTAACTATGGGAAAAACATTCGCAGCTATGAAATATACCTGGAGCTCATTCCTCGCCTTGTCTTTTAGCTCTATCGTTCAAGTTTAACAAGATCTTGTTTATATTTATTTCATATTAGTCATATTAGTTTATTTTAATAGTTTTGTTGTGGCCCAAATGTAGACCATGTTCGAATTTGAAGGGTGTTGCCCATGGTTGACAAGTTTTGCTCAAACCCATAAGTAATAGACAACTTATATGACTTAACATTTTTATATGCAAGCATATTCTCAAATATGACAAGCTTTAATATATGCACAATATTAAATAGGGACATGACAAGCTTTAATATTTACAATTTATGACTTAACATTTTTATATGCAAGCATATTCTCAAATATGACAAGCATAAATATATGCACAATATTAAATATGGAGATGACAAGCTTTAATATTACGCGAACTATATGCATTTAGTTGTATTAAGTTTCATTGTTCAACATATATTTCCTAGTTGGCGAGGACTATGTTGCCATACAACCCTTGTTTATAAATATGAATGTATACACTTTAAAATGATTAAAAAGAGGAATTTTCAAATCAACAAACGATCAAAATCTAGGGACTTCAACCACAAAGGTAACAATGAAAAAGAAAGAAACAATCACTATGATGAGGAGGATTAGTGTGAAAAGGTGGATAATATATTTGGATTTCTACCATATAAATAGCATACAATTTGATTGGATCTAATGTTTAAGAATATGTGTTTCCTCCTATATATATTTGTGGTTCATGACACCTGAGATTGGTAGTCGCTACGCCCATAGAAAACCCCCCTGAAATCCACGAGAGAACATGGGGAGGCCGAGCATTTTCGAAATATTGGGGGCTCAACAACAAGAGCATCTTATAGACCCATTAAGGGCACAACATGTCACTCCAAGGATTTGAACCTGGGTGGGGAGGAAAACATTCATTCCTCCCAACCACCCAAGCTACATCCAATGGATATATATATATATATATATATATATATATATATATACTAAAACACATCATGTTCCAATATATACCAACTTATACTACAACACATCATGTTCCAAAACAAAAATATTATGTCATAAATTTATACCCGGGCATTGACCATATACTATCTCCAAAGATGGCAGATTTTGTAAGTAAAAACATGAAACATGGTGATTCATGGTGAGTCGTTTGAAAGGACTCTAACATGTACTACATAAATGGCAGAAATCAAAATTTCTGAGGTATTTTACCTTAACAAGTATGTATGATCTAAATGGAATGAAGTATTTTAGATTGTGAGGTTGATCAATTGTTTTGAGGATATTTATTGTAATACTTCTGTCTTTTTAGAGATTCCATTATTAGTCCCTGCCAAAGCAAGGAATATAGCGATCGATTTTAGGTCAAACTACATTGACTTGATTACTTTTATGTGAAATTTTTGTAAAGTTAGGTAAAGTTTCAAAAATTTTAATTATTAAAATAATTAAAAAAAGAAGAAATGTATATTTAAAATTTTGATATTACAAAATTCTGAATTTTTGATCGGTTGAAAAGGTTGATAGGACTAATAAACCCTGGTTGGAGGTGACTATTATAATCAAAATAATTCATAAAAATACATAAAAATTCAATAAAATAACAAAATTCCATGTGTAGCTTTGCATTAATAGTTCATTGAGTCTATGTGAATGAGTACCACAATGATAGAGGGATGACAAAGATATTGCATTAATAGTCTCGTGAATGAGTACCACTATGAGAGAGTGATGAAAAAAATATTGCATTAACAATTTATTCATTCATGGTTGTTTCTTTAGGCATAGGATAAAGTCCAAACGAAATGGACCTTTGCCGACAACCCTTTTTTGGCGTCCAGACTCCCATCGTTGATCACCTCCGAGCCTCGACCGGCTACCCGTCCCGTCTCACGGCCCCTTCCTTCGTCGTCCCATCTTCTCTTCCATCGACCCCATACCATCCATACATCATCAACATCCCACATCCCATTTCCTGCATTCAACGCCCGCCATCAATTCACCACCTATCTCTCATTGCGTCCCGATGCGCCCGTCTCATTACTCTTGTTTTACACTTTCAAATCTGATCAACAATGTCTGGATGAATTTTTGAATGGAATTTTCATTATGTTTACAACCTTGGAACAAATTTACATGTAACTGCTCAACATGCTGTCATTGGAGAAATCCTATGCGTAGAGAGCCTTCACCATTTGTTATGGGCGTAGGCTAAAGCTACGAGAGTTCATGTGATTTGTTCACAAAAAGTTGCTTCCAAATTACTTATGGCAGAGATAATTTGAAGGTGATAGACAAAGATAATTTGAAGGTTGTTATGAGGGAAAAACTCTCTATGGCCAAGGGTAAACCACAACAGACAAGTATGACTGCAGAAATCAACTCAATTCCATTGTATGCTATATAAACTAATGTGCAAGATAAGAAAGAGGCCTACCTCAATATAATGTTTGATGATGTTCCACCGTTGAGCACTTCGACCCAAAGCTTTGTACCTGCAATAAGTTCTCAACAAACAAGAAAAGCAAGTATATAGTGATAATGTAAAGGAGTTAGCACATCAGATAGCATAATCCATTAATAAACATTACAAACATGCCCATGGATGATAATCATATATTTGCACGATACCAATAGGATGGGAAAGGAGTATTTCTATTGATAATTGATCAACATAAGTGTCAACATTATAGACTTCCGTGTCGGCACGGTTCGAAACCAAGGAACCAAGTTCCTTCCAACTGGATCTCCACCACTTCAATCCTCCACCAAAGGCAAGCTCAAAAGAGAGAGACAATGAGGTTCTCTCAACAATAGGGAAAGAGCTTGGGGGCTGAACACTGTGTTTAGACTTGAGGGACAAAGGGATGCAGACTCAATATGAAGTAATTTCTCCAGAGTAACTTTGCTCTCAAAGTTGAATGCTTTCTCTTTCTTTCCATAGCTCAAAATTATGCTCTTATAGCCTTCAAAATGCAACTGAAGGGCCGAGTCAAAATGTTTCTAGTATATGGAAGGCCAAGGATCATAGATCTCTTGTCATGACATGGAAACCCGACTCCATTTTTGTATTTTCTGGCTCAAATCCCGATGTACGCAGGCTGTAGTGGAGCAACCTGCGTATACGCTTGTTGTATAGCTGATAGGGTGCGTATATGTGGAAAAATGTTTATTTTTAGCTCTGGATTTATCAAAAAGGGATGATAATTTTGCATAGGTAAATGGAAAAGGCCCTCTGTGCAAGATAGCAATGGTGAGGCAAATCTTGCTATAACAGATGCCCCCTAATGTGTGATATCAGAGGAGTATCTGTGATGGCCGAAATACATTATAAATAACCCAAGAGTGAAGTGGTAGAGAACCAATTGGAAGAACTCAATTGCTCATTACATTCTTTACTGACTTTGCATACATGGATGCCAAGAATACAATGCAGATCCATGCGGAAAATATACCAAATAAGTGTTTGTGGCCATGAATAGGAAGATGCAATTGCGGTTATATGCCAAAAGCTGTCATAGTCACAAACAAGGCCGAGTGAAACCAGTCTCAAAATCAATCTGAAGATATCTGTATACCATGGAGTACAATCTGATCTCCCATGATCACTAAAGTCGAACAGGTGTTGGTCCAATGAAAGGGAAGCAACAACTCAGGAAAATTGCTTAGGTTGAGGATGCAAAACTGCTTAGGCAACGATTTATAACGCAAAGTGAGAACTGACTAAAGGCTCAATAATGCAAGTGAGGGCATGAGATGCAATCATAACTTAACGCCAAAAAATATCATTTTTTTATGTCTTGTAGTCTACTTGGTGTGAAAAGGGGGTAAACTTGTGCCAAATAGACATATTTTCAAATCCAATTTACAAGTGTGAAAAAGACAAGTTCACTCGACAATCTTTTCCATTTTTGATAACGAGTCGGAAAAGAGCTTAACTAAGACTCATGACCTTTCAAATCTAGTTTAATGAGTGTGAAAGGGACAAATCACTCGACAATCTTTTTGGTTTTTAGACGAGTAAGAAAAGAGCTTAATTAAGACTCATTTTTGGGAGTCCGTGGGGAATAAGGTTGCATGTGCATGAATGAAAAATGAGGCTCATCATAAAGTCATGTATCAAGTTATAATGGACTCCCGGTCCTAAGGAAAAAAACTTGGCATGGGCACCAAATGACAAAGGGGATCTAACTAGGGCACCCATGTTTGGTAAGTCTCTACCATTTATTAGTGACACTACTTATAACCGACGGAAGGTTTTGTGTCACAACAAATGGGTTCGTACCTAAGGCGTAAAAAGGCTGTAGTTGAAGGATAATGCAAAAATGCACGATGGAGTGGATATCTATCCTATATGCTAGGTTATGAAAATACCTACCCGAGGTGACGGACGACCAATCATGACGTTGAAATCCGCAAGAAAATTGAGTCAAAATTGCAACAAACCAGCTCAAAACCATACTTGAATTAGTCCATTAGGTTAAAAAATAGCATGAAACTATACAAAGTGGGTAAAAATAGCTTATAAATAGCAATAAAATAAAAAATTACTGTATCATTTTGATTTTTACCCAAATAGTGCCATTTGGACCAAAAATACCTCCAAGATTCAAACGACGATTGCGGGAGCATCGGGCAATGAAATCACGAACCGTTTGGATCAGGTAACTCTTCATCTCATCTTCTTCAAATTCAGTGGATTACATTTTTGAATTAGGTTCCAATTTTTTAGTTTTTAAGGGCGTAAATTAGGATTTTCGGTGTACGTGAGTCTCCTTTGTTAAGGTTGCATGTACGACAAGGTATACGCCCCTGTGTGAACCAAAGGGAGCATGTATCAAGCCCTACACGCGACTGTGTGCAAAGAAGGCCACATATAGGTACGCAAATGGCCAAAAAAAAGGTTTCTAACTAAAAAAATTGATTTGTTTTTGCAGGATGGTCCTGGAATGGAGAGAGTGAGAGCATGAGGAGGTGGATGCAGCTGTTGAACGAGATCCAGTGGCTCAAGCGACTCTAAAAATATGTGGTTTGTACAAATTTTTGGCTCTCAAAGGAATGAGGGCCCAAGTGAGGCTATTGGAGATGTTGGTGGGTTACTAAGACCCTGATAGCGAAAGTTGTATCCTTGATGGACAACCACTAAGGATCGAAGTAGAGGACATCTACTTCTTGATTGGTCTATCACGCTGAGGGGAGGTTGTGAACCTCAAGTCACGCGCAACAGGGAGTGGGATGAAGATCAAAGAGCATATCGATGCCCATTGTATAGCAGGGACTCCCAAGGTGGGAAGTCAAGTCTCCATCCGAGCAATAAGTAATCTCAATTTGAAGATCATAGTGCTCATGCTTACCAGGATCATAGGTTCAGCCTCGTTGCATCAAGCATCGAGACCACTTATGTTTTACGTAGTAGAGTGTGCTAGACCCACTATCTACGATTGGTGTACCTCACTGCTGACCAATATGAAAGGTCAGTTGACAAAGTGAAAACAAGGGAGTAAGTGAAACTTCAGGTTTGCCTCTATTCTTTGCAGCTTC
Source organism: Picea mariana (assembly GCA_032191745.1). NCBI lineage: Eukaryota > Viridiplantae > Streptophyta > Pinopsida > Pinales > Pinaceae > Picea > Picea mariana. Next base: position 35,833 of record JASDQU010753849.1, read on the forward strand.
TTTTTCGAGCGGGTTCTAGGTCTGGGACCTAGAGGACCACACGATCCAACCATGGTACGGTGGATTGAGGTCATGATACGACAGGGGGGAGGTAGGGTAACCGCACCCTACAACGATGATTTTTTCTTTTGGTGGTGGCAGTAGATCATTGCACTGGATGACTATCCGTATGCGAGGATCGATTTTCGAGGAGATCCTGATATGCCACTTCCACCAGGGGCCGCCTATGGTGATATAGGTAACAAAATTTTAAATATTTCATTTTTTTTTTTTTTTGTATTTTTGTATTTAAGGAACAAAAATATTTTTGGAATGGTGTTTGAGTATTAACTAGATACTTGTGTAATCGCAGACATGGGTCCATGACTACCAGAGGGATTCCTATGACATAGATGGAGGAACCGGGGAGATGAGGCGACGAGAGGAGAAGCGAAGAGTGTCCTACAAAATGTGCAGGGCAACCTGTCTCGTTTGACACAGAGGTTTGCTATGGTTCAGGTAGAGGATCTACCTGAAGCCATGCAACGACAGGTGGTTGGTGTACTTAGAGCATGGGTATGACTCTTTCAGCGCCTTGCAAATGCCATGGTTTGCCACCACGACACACATCCGGCGCCACAGGCATATATGTCGTGGGATATGTATACCGGGTGTATATGTGTATTGAGGGTTTTAGCCCCAATTTTGTAATATAAACACCATATTTTGAAATATATAAAAAGGATCTTTGGCTTTACTTATATCTTACAATGTGTACATTTGATTTAATGGTTTTCTTTGCTTTATTAATGTGACAAATGCCAATCTAAAACATAGTTAGCATAGGCATCAAATACGTGATTAGAACTCCTAGGAATGTGATAATATGTAATAAAATCAAATTGTCGTTCTAAAAGATGTACCCATAGGAATCGACTGAGTAAAGTAGGATCACCCACTCAATAACGACCGTTCAATTGACATACTACTAACTAGGAATCCATTCAAACTTCTAAAGAGCGAATGCCATGCGAGATAGCATCACGCAAAAGTTCTATGATGGCGCTATATTCGACCACATTATTTGTGGATGGCCCTAGGCATGAGCCACTTGAAGACACCAACAGACCCTCGGGTGAGTAAACTACCCAAGCGACAGAAGCCAAGTTCCGTGTATGATGACTGGCTTTGTCTACGAATCCTAGGTAAACCGAAGACTCCGTTGACATCTGCCAACAAAGGGAAAACTCGATAAGAAAGCTAAAGACAAAATAAAAGGATGAAAGAGATGTATATACATTAAATTTACATTAGTATACAAAGAGTTCCGCCCAAGCCTAGGGCTCAAGTGCAGTACCTTTTTAAGTAGAGCCCATTTCTGGGCTCGACCAACTTATTCCCTTCATAATATTCTAATTCATAGGCTCCTTTTTCTAAGACACGTCGCACGATGTAAGGACCGTGCCATATGGGTTTAAACTTGCCTTCCCCTAGAGGTTCTTTTGCTTGATCATACAAGAGGACCAAGTCACCCTCGACATAAATTGGGGACAAAAAGACTTGTCATACTGAACCTTGACACGTTTCTTGTTTGACTCGATAGCCGTAAATGTGTCTCGACGCTGCTCGTCAAGACTCTCTAGGTGTACAAAGCGTTTCTCTAAATCTGAAGTGTCAGGTAGGAGCTCGACTGCCAACTTGAGAGAAGGGATTTCACATTCAAAAGGAAGGATCGACTCCACATTGTGCACTAAATGAAAAGGAGAAAAATTGGTGGCAGTCTTAACCGAGGTTCGGTATGCCCAAAGCACGGGATATAGCATGATGGGCCAATTGGAATTACTCCGACTGAAAGTTTTTTGAAAAATGGTCTTGAGAGACTTGTTGACGGCCTCTACTTGCCCATTTGCTTGGGGGTAATAAGGGGATGAATGACTATGTATAAACCCCAACTTAGATGCTAGTTATACCATCATTTCATTCTGAAAGTGATTTCCATGATCAGTGACAATCTCACTTGGGATACCGAACCGGGCGATAATTTGGTTGAACACGAAGAAGGCTGTAGTCTTCCAATCATATTTTACAGTAGGCATGGCCTCGACCCACTTAGTAAAGTAGTCAACGACCACGATAATGTGTTGATTCCCCCCAACCGAAGTTGGGTTGCAATCGATGAAATCTACCCCCCACTTGGTGAAGGGATTGACGGTGATGACTGGGTGAAGAGGGGCTAGATGGGAGAGCATTTTCTGAGTGAACACCTGGCAGGTGTGACACTTATTAACCACTTTAATACAATTTAAAGATAGTGGGCCAAAAATAACCAGCTCGCAGGATTTTTTGGGTTGTCGCAAGCCCGGATAGGTGACCACCACAAGCCCCTTTATGGAAAATGTTTAGGAATGACTCGACTTCCTTGTGATTTAAGCAATGACACAAGATATTGTCTACTCCTCAGTGATACAAAGTGTTGCCGATGATGGTATACTTTTTGGCTTGGTATCTAACACGCCGTCGATCATCTCGCCAAAGATGCTAAGGGAACTTCAAAGTTTGAAGATATAAAACAATGTCTCCATACCACGGATCAGACGACGAGACAAGGAAAATGTGTTCATCTGCAAACGAATCAACATGGATAACATCCTCGTTTAATCGTGGAAAATTGGATATTAACTCTGCAAAAACTAGTGATTTCTTGAACTTGGCTGAAGCGAAGTCGAGATCAAATTCTTGTAAGATGACAATCCATTTATTATATTTCCCCCCAATGATATGTCTAGTAAGGACGTATTGAAACGGATTGATATCGACCACCACTGTAGTCTTGCAAAGCAATATATAATGACGTAAGCGTTGGACTGCATGAACGACAACCAAAGCTATCTTTTCAACGTGAGAGTAATTAAGCTCAGGACCAACTAAATTTCGACTGAGATAGTAGATGATGTGCTCATCATCCTCCTGAACTAGAACCATACCAATCGTCTCTACCGACACGGAAATATACAACAGGTAATCTCTACTGTAATCAGGATATTTCAGCAGAGGGCCCGATACCAAGGATTTCTTCAAAGTGTCGAAAGACTCCTAGGCTCGCTCATCCCAGATAAAGGGGGTGTCTTTCTTCAAGAGGCGCATGAAACCCTTAGTAATATTGACATAATTCACTATGAACTGATGTAGAATGTTAGCTTTTCCCTGTAAACCTTGAAGCTGTCTAATTGTGCACAGGGGAGGCAACTGAAGTATTGCCTCAACCTTAAGAGGGTCTACCATGATCCCAGTCTCGGAAACTAAAAATCCTAAGAGATGACTAGACTTCACGCAAAATATGCTTTTATGAGGGTTTCGCCAGATTCTATAGTAACGACATCTTTCAAAAACTAGCCGAAGGTGTATAACATGGTCCACTCTCTTGCAAGAGTGAGTAGTAAGATCATCTAGGTAGGCTTCGACTATGTGCTTAATATCATGAAAAGCGAAAGTCATGGCACGTTGGAAGGTTGCTCCGACGTTTTTAAGGCCGAAAGGCATTTTTCGGTATGCAAAAGTGCCCCAAGGACATATAAATGCTATCTTGTGTTGGTCCTCAGGTTTGATCTAGATTTGGTTATAGCTTGAAAATCCATCCATAAAAGAAAATATCTCGCTTCCTGCACACTCATCGAGAATCTGATCAATGAAAGGCGTGGGGAAGTTATCTTTAGGAAAAGCCTTGTTTAGGTTGCGAAAGTCCATACACACATGGATGGTTCCTTGCTTTTTATTTACAGGAACATGATTGGATACCCATTTGGTCAAGGTAACTAGGTAGATGAATTCGGTGTTAAACAACATCTCCACCTCTGCCTTAATAGCAGGGCCTTCCTATGATTCACATCTCTATGACGTTTTCAAACAGGTTTAGCATCCAGGTAAGTTCTAATCTCATGTTCGACAATCCGAGGGTCGATCCCTGACATCTCTTCATATGGCCAAGCAAATACATCTCGAAATTCTTTGAAGAGATCGATGTAGATCATAATTTCTTCTTGCAAACAATCCACACCTATATTTACATTCTCAATCTTGCTAGGGGTACGAGAGATATCGATCGAGACGGTAGGAGAAATACTCTCCATATTTCCTTTTGCATAAATGCCGTGCGTATCAAGTGGAACTACGGTGTGACCGCCTATCTCACTCAGGGTAGACTGAAAATCATCTTGCTCAATTCTTTCAAGACTTGGGAGAAAATAGGATTGATGATGCATGTCATCCCTAGGTCTCTCAGAACCATTCATGGCTTCAAGGATGGCTTCGTCCAGAGGCAAAGTCTCATCTAGGTAATCATGCAAACAAGATAACGAGGTGGCCCATATAGGCCTAAGAACAGGATCCTCTGCGAGGTAACATGATCAGGATCAGTGGAAGAGTCAAGAACAACTTGATACACAATATCCGCTGTCGATAGTGGCATAGCCATGCCAGCATGCAACTATCCTTCACATGACAAAGTCAAAGAAGGTAGGGTCCATGGATCACTAAAATAGCAAGTGCGGAAAGGAATGGACCTCCCCGTAGAAGCGAGCTTACTAGACATGGTGTAAATGTGGTGAATTGGTGCCGAGAAGTCGAAAGTACCCACGAGGGAAGAATACATTCCAACGCTGATATTCTTAGTTGTCGGCTGAGAATTGTCGATCACAGGGATCGATGGTCCAATAGATGCATTAGGACAAGAGTATGCAAAGGATAACTGGTCGACAGTCACGATCTCCCCTTGATGAGGAAAACAAAGTACACAGAAGACAAACGATATGACAACGACCATAGCATAGGTCCATTTGCGATTAGTAACAGGTTATAATCGAGAGGTGCATCAACTACCTCTACTTCCACCTCTACCGTCTTCCCACCTAACTGGACTGGAAAGGCAGGGAGAATACCATGAGGGCGGAAGGAATGACAGTCAAATGCAGTCAACATGTTTGACAACTTGGAAAGGGCCGGAGAACCGAGAGCTTTCCGACAGACTAGGGACATCACGCAGGTGGCAGTACCTTCATCAACGACTGCTCGTTTGATAGTATACTTGGAATACTCCATGTGGATTTGGATAGCCACATGGTAGGGTAGGCGAGGCTTCACATCCGTGACATCAAACTTGATAATTTTTGAGCCACATGGTTCTAGAGCTCCTAAGGTAGAGAGTAAGGCATTCCTCTGTGATGGACACGTTTGGAGTACCTCCAAATCTGACATCACGCAAGGGTTTTGGTCTAGATCCTCAACAATAGAGTAGTTCTGGGTGGCTGTAGCATTAGGTTTGTGGGTAGAGAGCTTAAGTACTCCTTTTGGAATATGAGGCGGTGGCTCTGGTTTCTCAACCTGTAAGTTCTTCTCTGGAGGGGGAGGAGGAGCTTCTAGATTGGTACTAGACTTTGAAGAGCTATAATCTTGAGAGTGGGTGGCTATATCAATTTTTGCGTCAACCATATTGATACAAACACGGTCGCCATCTTGCGACGGTGGGTTTTAACTTCCACTGGATGCATTTTCGACGTTCGAAGAGCTCGAGGCTAAGTGTTGGTTGTGTGGGAATGGATTCGTCAGCACAACAGGCAGTAGATTTAAAAGCCTCACAACCTCCGTGAGTTTGGGGCATAAATGTGTAAGGTGGTCATTGGTACAAAGTTTACAAGGAAACTGCACCTTACGTTTCTCTTTCTTGCCCTCTTCACCATTGTCATTCTATTTCCCATTATTATCCTGGTCCTTCAGTTTATTATTATTTTTTCCACCCTTATGATTGTTTCGAAATTTCCTTTTATTCCCATTTGGTTGCTGGTCACCATTTGGGTTATTCGACGATTGCATGGAATGTACATCCACCGATTGGGTGGGTTTGGAGGATGCAGAGGAAGCTCATCCTCCAACAGACTTAGTTGTCGAGTCTGTGAAATTTACATTGGCAGACCCTACAATGCCATTAGCATGAGGTCCATGATTTTTTCTAGGATCGTGATTTGACCACGGTGCATCTGGAAGAAGGTGATATAACATCCCAGACTGAGTGTATATCAAATCGAGTTGCTGGGCTCTAAAGATAGCTTCTTCCTCATTGAAGACCCCAGAAGTAGCAACATCCTTCGAGATAGGAGAGTGCAAAGACTTTAGGAACCATTCTAGAAGAAAGGCCGAGGGTATAAGATTCTTAATCAACCGCCTCCATCTACGCCATTCTTGGATATGGTCCGAGATGTGAGTGTCGGTATGCTGGCGTAGAGTTGACAAAAGTTCAAGGCCAACATTGTAACGAATGGGCAATTGAAAGTGGTTGAGAAAGGCTAGCACCAACTGATGGAATGACCCGTATGTCCCCCTAGGTAGATCAATATACCATTGCGACGCAACTCTAGTGAGAGTGCATTGAAACAATTGTAATCTAATAGAATCATGGTTCAGAGAATTCGATGAGCACCAAAGGTGAAAAGTAGTGACGTGATCACTAGGGTCCTCTCCATTCTTACCTTCAAACTTTGGAATGTCTGACGGAAGTTTGGTAGGGACAAGGGGCCATGTGGGATCATGACTCACCGGGTCGTTCATTAACTTAGAGATGTATGGCAGATTAAGCGTGGCCAGAAAAGGGAGACGAGGTTGCGACATCTGGCCCCACCCTCCCGCGAAAGATTGTGCGTTAGGAATTGCATTCCATCCAGGATTCTGGTAAGGACCAAAACCCTGTCCAGAATTATAAGAACCTCCTCCGGGCTGATTCGTATAAGATGGGTTGGGCATCATTCCGGTAGGAATGTTCTGATAAGGATTATGAAAATTGCCCCCGGCCGGATTAGATCCGAGCTGGGGGTTTTTAAAATTGTCCCCAACCGGATTGGATCTGTGTTGGGGGTTGCCCAAAGTGTATGACTGACCTCCTCCAGGTGGGAACTCGGAGGATTGAAGTGGATTCATCATGCCAAAAGTATTGGTCGGAATCAACACCGAGGAGGTAGGGATGTAAAGCAGAACTTGTCCTCCAGCTGGGTCTTTCCATCCAGCTGTAGAAGGATTAGACCTGGGGTTAATAAAAGAGACACTTCCTAAATTAGGATTCGTTTGGGGGATATGAGAACCACCAAACGGAAAAGGAGTGTAAGGAGGTGTAGTGCCCCCAAGTCCAAGGCTAGTGTTGGGGCCAACAGCTGGGATGGCAGTTGAAAATTGCGATGTGAAGTTAGGCATACCATAAGAAAATGGACTAGAAGCCATAGGGATGGACTGAACATTGTAACTCGACGAGTGACTAAAACCCCCAAAAGGGTTCGAGGCAAGAGATGAAGCATTAACTACAGGTCGAGCCATAGTACTAGTATAAGCCTCCGGCACTGCAACTATAGCGGTTGCAGGAGTCGAAGGGTTGCCATTAACTATAGTGGGTATGGGAGTCGAAGAACTCCCAGTGTTCTGAAGACTAAACTCAATACTCATCCTTGTGGAACCACAAGTTTGAAAGGTGGATGTGTGTGTACCACTTCTACAAACTCTACGCCTTTTAGAAGGCAAGAACCCGAAATTTGGTGGTAACTGTAGCAACCGACGGGACCGGTGGGGAAGCTGGTCTGACTCCACGATGACTTATGACTCTACAAAATAAAAATATATCCCAAGGCCAACTAGTAGTCAAAGAGCATACCAAAAATTCAAACAACCAATATGCATGCAAACGGGCTAAAGTGGCTGAGTGGCCTCCCTCACTAGAGAAGGCATGCCTCATCCAAGAGGGACTTCAGACTCCATGCTAAAGTTTGGAGATAACATAATCAGTTATAGGGGCCCTCGTGGGCTTAACAACCAGTCGGTCAGATCCCCCCAGAGAGGTAACCCTCCATAAAGGTTGTGTGCTGTCCGACCCCTATCTGACCCAGGGTACAAGCAGAATAACCTTTGCAGGTAACCTATGAGATACCTAAGTCAAGCAACTAATAAACCACTGTATAACCGATGCACAAGCAAGAAATCGTAAGTCTAGATCACTGTATGGGCATGGTAGCAAATTCTGAAACCTTGAAAGCACCGCCTCTCACATAGGTATGGGTACTAGCAAGATCCCCAAATACGAATAAATCTGCAGAAATATCTTTGACGCTAGGCAAGTGTCCACGGGTTATCCCTTCAACTAACTTTGCGCGACCTCGTGATTAACTCCGGTCTGAGCGGAGCCTCCTGATATTACCAATTATACAATGGACTTCTCAACTCCCTGTCTTAGACACATATGTTGATTTAATTACCTTGGAGAAGTTTACTCACAAAATCCTATTCCAAGGCACTAAATCCTAGACTAGTTTGTGCACCCTAAAAATAAAATCGTGACTAATCAATTTTAGTTTAAAGCATAAATTTTATTGGCCGTGATTACTCAAAAGGGTATGGAAGCGAAACTCATGATGTTATGACTTTGCAAAAGATAAATATGAATATAATGCAAAGTCTACCTTTAACTTTTCAATGAATGATATGCTAATAAAAACAGTGCAATTTTCAATTTCAACTTTGCAATTTAGAAGTAAAATGCAATCTTTCACTAAACGTACTAAGCTAATGATAAAGGTTCAAAGACAAAAGTGTTAACCAATGCAAAATGCTTATTTTTTTGTATTTTCAATATATCAGAAAGAAAATGCATGGACTGAGAAGCAGCTTGATATAAAAATTCTACTATATATAAATGAAATAACTCAAGCAGAATACCAAGCACCCAATCAAACAGCTCAGGGTTCAAGGACAAATCAAAAATGAAAAAAACAATGAGAAAGACTATGCCCATAAATTCAACGCCCAACAGGCTTCCTGTCAACCCAGAGAAGCTCAATAGGCACTACAGAGACCTAAGAAGGCTCAACAAACATTAAAACTCACCCAACAATCACTAAACCAAGAAAACAAGTAAGGAAAAGTGGTATACGCGACCGTTCAGGAGAATAGTGTGTATATACACAGCTTGCAGAGAGGCAGAGCGTGTGTGTACGCGACTGTCGAGGAAAAAGGAGCGTACAGGATTTAAAACAAGGCCAGGGAAGGGAAAAAAGGCTGAAAACTCAGACTCAGAGTGAACAAAATCTGTTAAGCAGTGATACGATAAGAAACACAAAGAAAAAGAGCAATGAAAGAAGAAAAAATACTTCAACCCTTAGAAGGAAGATCTCTCCCCAGTGGAGTCGCCATTTCTGTTATGAGGGAAAAACTCTCTATGGCTAAGGGTAAACCACAACAGACAGGTATGACTACAGAAATCAACTCAATTCCATTGTATGCTATATAAACTAATGTGCAAGATAAGAAAGAGGCCTACCTCTATCTAACATTTCATGAAGTTCCACCATTGAGCACTTTGACCCAAAGCTTTATACCTGCAATAAGTTCTCAACAAACAAGAAAATAAAGTATATAGTGATAATGTAAAGGGGTTAGCACATCAGATAACATAATCCATTAATAAACTTTACAAACATGCCCATGGATAATAATCATATATTTGCACGATACCAATAGGACGGGAAATGAGTATTTCTATTAATAATTGATCAACAAAAGTGTCAACATTACAGACTTCCATGTCGGCATGGTTCGAAACCAAGGAACCAAGTTCCTTCCAATTGGGCCTCCACCACTTCAATCCTCCACCAAAGGAAACCTCAAAAGAGAGAGACAATGAGGTTAACTCAACAATAAGGAAAGAGATTGGGGGTTGAACACTGTGTTCAGACTTGAGGGACAAAGGGATGTAGACTCAATATGAAGTAATTTCTCCAGAGTAACTTTTCTCTCAAAGTTGAATGCTTTCTCTTCCTTTCCATAGCTCGAAATTGTGCTCTTATAGCCTTCAAAATGCAACTGAAGGGCCGAGTCGAAACATTTCCAGTATATGGAAGGCCAAGGATCAGAGATGTCTTGTCGTGACATGGAAACCTGACTCCATTTTTGTATTTTCTGGCTCAAATCCCGATGTACACGGGCTGTAGTGGAGCAACCTGCGTATACGCTTGCTGTATATCTAATAGGGCACGTATATGTGGAAAAATATTTATTTTTAGCTCTGGATTTATCAAAAAGGGATGATAAGTCTGCATAGGGAAATGGAAAAAGGCCCTCTATGTAATATAACAATGGTGAGGCAAATCTTGCTATAACAAAGGAGAATGCCGACCCAGTCAAAGGGCAGCTCTGTCTAACTTGGATCTGTGTAGGGGTATTGATATCCTTCAACGGGTAGGTGCTTCTTCTGCTACTCTTGCCTCTAATGTTTGTAGCTTCAGTTGCTTGTACAAAAGTTGTTGATCCATGCAGTAATTTGGACTCAATGTCTAGTTTCGATTTCCCAGCAGGTTATGTCTGGTTTCAGTTTCCTTATATATTTCTTCAAACTCATCATTGTCAACCAGGAATACATGATCGCCATATCTAATGACTCCGATATCATTGATTGTGTACAATTTATGCTTGTATACAATTGTTCGAGTTCATCTCTTTCCCAATACTCCCACAATATTGTTCGAGATGAATTGGGCCAAATAAGTGAGAGTCCAATTTTCTCTAGGACAAAGCTACTACATTTATTGCTGCAGTATTATTAGTTTCTTATAGTGTAAACATGGAATAGAGGAGGTCTTATGAATGTTTCTCTAAGTAGTTTTGGTCACATTAAAACAGTATGTGGGAGTATTTTGACAACTGCTGGAAATTGCACTATGATATGTTTTAGTATAGTTGATGACAGACTTTACTTCAAGGACATCTGACAAAGCCAAAAGCATGTCTACTCCAAACTAAATGCCACAACACAATGAGAAACCAGATGGACCTAAAGTCTAAACAACCAAGTGATAATACTTGATATATCAAGTTGGTGGACCCCTACTAGATGTTGTAAGAGGCGAAACATCACTGGACACATAATTTAGTTATTCTCAAATTGGGCTTTGTAGCAAAATCTCTCTCTCTCTCTAGCAACATACAAAACATAAAAAGCACTCATTACAGGTGCTTAAAGTAGCCCCTCTATAAATGTTACTGTCATTATTGCGGCCCATACAATTCCACTCTTGTTAGACGAACATTGCATGAGATGAAGCATTCACAATAATTGTGCATTTCATACAAAACTTCAAGTCAATATCAGAATTGCATCATCATACAAAGCTTCAAGTCAATATCAGAATTGCATCATCATTGATGCAAAAGACATTTCAGAAAGCAATCCCCTTGCCATTTTTTTTCCATGTATATGTTGTTTTCATCATGTGCTGAAAAACTCAAAGAACCATTCAGTTTGTCTGTAAATCAAATCTGAATATTTCACTGCTCCATGTCATTTTACTTGTTATAGAAAGGTTGTGAATATTTTGTTCTTCAAAACTTGTTTGTCAAAATAAAAGTTTAGTCAGTAAAATGTTTTCATGGCTTTCTTAACTATCTTTGTCCATTTAAAAAAATAAGAATTGACTTTGATAGTACAATTGACAAGATACACTCCAAGGTTCCCTTCACACTGGTGGAGGACCCTGCCCTTCAAATATCTATCCTCAGCATAACCTATATCTCTCTCTCACAATGTATGCACACTCAAGTATCTTTGTCCGTGCAAACTGTTAAGCTTTATATCCCCTAAAAAATGGGTTGTATCTTTTCAAAGAGATAATCAACGTTCACAAAGAAGGAAATCTAAGTTAACTGAGAGGTTAACCCTTCGTTAGAATATACAGAGAGAAAAGGTGCCCCTCTTATCCCTGTCTTGTCCCGCCCTTACAGGAAGATGGCACCTCCAGACTGTAAATGAAGGACGGGCACTGAACCTATGAAATAAATAGAGAAATTCAAAGGCTATCCAGTGAATTTGACGCTTATCCAGCAAAGGGAAGGTTATCCCAACTTGCCAAGACCAACACAGTCTGGAGCAAGGTAAGATAAGTACCAAAGGGACATATTTTTTCTCTTTAGGTCTTCAGTGCCATGCTCTATGGACCTTCCCCTCCCTGGCCTGTCATTGTTATCTATGTAATGACATTAGTTTCACATTATTACTACAATGGCATATCTTATTATGGGATTTCATTCCTCTATAGAAGTGTTGAACTTTCACATAACAAACATTTTCTTCTCTATAAATTTTGATTAATTTATGTAACGCCAAAATCTACTATTGACTCCCTGGCTTATGGTTGTTATCTATGTAATGATATTAGTTGCACACTATTACTATAGTGGCATATCCTATTATGGGATTTCATTCCTTTATGGAAGGGTTGAACTTTCACATAACATACATTTCCTTCTCTATAAATTTTGATTAATTTATGTAACGCCAAAATCTACTGTTGACTCAACAATTTGCATACAATAATGTATAACAATATATTCACATTTCTTTATTGGTTGCATATGATATCAATCAAATTTTGATTGTGAGTGAAAGTTGTGTGTCTATATAGGCTCACTAGCATAAACTCAACGAAAATATGCTCTCTTGAGAGGCAGAGAAATTTGAAATCGTATGTTGCATAGCCAGAAGAGGCTATTGTTATGGGTTATATTTACATTAATGTTAATAAAATGTCATTATTTAAGAAGCACTGGTTCTAAGAACCAGATTTCGATGGTAGTCAGTTTTGTTTTGGTTCTTATCCTCTAACACTAGTGGAAAAGGGAATCTGAGTTTTCTTGTGGTTGGTTGGCAATTTGGTTAGATGGTATCTGAGCACATCACAGGAAAAATTAATAAATATGTTACCGTATTATCATGAAGCATTCATTCTTAGTAGATGATAGTTTTGGAAAAATAATGAGATTATGAAATAGAAGATAATAATAGTAAATTTTGATCATACCCCACTCAATGAAGTGAGTATCTACAAAAGAATGACCATGAAACTGCAATGATCAACATGAAATTTACCAAGGGCGTGTGGTTGTTGCTGGCTGATTCATTAGGATCCATCCCTCTTTTCAATAGTTCCTTCATTAGAAGAGTATGTCCTATTGAAGCAACAAAACATAGGCTAACATGTATATCCATACTTCCTTTTGCTAGCGATTGCTCTATCTCTTTCGTCAGTTCTCCAAAAGTTGGGTCTTCGAGTTCCTTCAAATGCTAGAATCATATCAACATGAGATTTAGTACGCCTGCAATACTAACCAAGGAATTAAAATAATACATTTAATTCAGCCTATTCCTAAAACTTTCCCACTATGGTAAGTCCACTTAGCATACTTATTGCAATTCTTTCTTACAAACCTTAAGAAGGTTGTTCATGATAGTCGTTCCTTCTGCAACATTGGATTGCACAATATTCATGAATAAATTGTGGTTCAGTCGCAAAAGTTGAGAAAGCCTCTTTGTACGGACTGTGTATGGTTGTGGTCGTTGTGGTCTGTAACAGAGCACTCCAATATCTCCAAAAACATCTCCCAGCTGGGAGTGCCCAGTAGTCTGGAATGCCTGAAATTCAATCACACACGATTAATTTGGTCCAACTCTTATTTTCCCTTCTCAACTTCAGCACAAACCCAAATATAATACTTAATGAAAGTTCTTGCCAGCCATTGTTTGAGATTTTTCTGTTGGAAATAGAGAGGATGTCTAAAAGTATTTATAATAAAAGACATGCAAATAGGGTTGACCCTTATTGCCCAAAAAATTGGTCAAATAAGTTTCATATTATGTGAAATTTGTTCTTGTTTGATCTGCAAATTTGCAATCATATGATGCAATTGTTTTCTTTGTGCAAATATGATTGTATGTTCATAAAATCAGAAAAAAATGAGCATTCTAATATCTGATGCAAGCACTTATATAGAAATTTCTTTTGGTCATTAAATTCCTCTTGATTGGGAGAGGGTACCTAACTTCTTACAAGATATCATCATTACAAACAAAGGATATTGACATAACTTTAATTGACATAACGGAAAACCCTAACGGACAACACTATGAAACGACATGATTCAGATACATAACTTAATATATGAAGCAGTGAAAAGCGACCCCCAAATTTTCCTAAATATTCTCATAAGAGTAATTTTCAAGGTTGGAGTCTGCAGAGTGTGGTCTAGCAACAAGGTGATAAGGCTTGTATCAACACAAATATACAGGTTTAAAACCCCAAGTGAATGCTGATAAGGCCAAGTGCAAGTCCAGGGTGACTTTGATGATATAGCTAGGCCCCTCATAGCCCAACAAGTTAGCTAAAGGGATTTTATAAGAAGTATTTTACAAAAATAAATCAAAGTTGGACTCTGGCAATTTACTTTAATTCAAACCTATATCAAGTGGCCCTTCTTGTGATATATGAAGTGGCCCTTCCTATATCAGGTTTAAATTTAATGTCAAATAATTTAGATTGGCATACGTTTATGTTGTTTCACCCTTTTTTAAGAACAACTACAACCATGGTTTTTAAGTTTTGCTTACTCGAAGGCAGTGCTTCCAATTTCCTGTGAAGAAAGCCTTAGAAAAACTGTAATGGAATACTTTGATATAGATCAAATTATGATAGCCACACATTAAAGACCTTCCGTTGCTGTAAAGAAAATCCTTAACACAGACCTTACTCAAATTTTGGCTTATCTTCTATTAGAATTGCTTGAGAGGCTAGTGAATAACGCAGTTACTAAAATAACATTTATTTTCATTGAGCAAGCATCGGAAATTGGCCCTTGCTCTCGTTGAATAAGCTAATTAATACTCAAATTTCTTTGATTTTCACAATTCCCACCATTTATCTATTTCTATTGAAAAATTAATTTCATTTTTTTGTTATATTAATGTCCAACAAGTAAAACAACAAGAGATGTTAAAGGATGGAGATATTAAGTACAATAAGACTCAAATTTCTTTGTTTTTTCACAATTTCCATAGTTAATCTATTTCTATTTAAAATTTAATTTAATATGTTTTCAATTTTATTATATATTAATGTTAGTAAGGGAAGCTGAGGATCAAAAAGGCGTAGGCTAAAGGCCAAATGAAATGAACCTTTGTCGGCAGCCTTTTTCCGTGTCCGAACTTCTGTCGCCGATCATGTCAGAGCTCTGGTCGGCTACCCATCCCATCTCCCGGCGGAGACCCTTCTGGCGGTCGGCAACAACCATGCTCGGGAAACGATGACCTTCGTCCCATCTCGTGGCAGTTTCCTACATTCAATGCATGCCATCAATTCGTTACCTACCTCCCATTCATTCTTACATCCCGCTTCACACCTGAACCTGCTCACGCCCATCTCATTCCTTTGCCTCTGAACCGAACGAATGTGAACAAAATTCCTGTGCCTTTGAACCAGATTGTGAGCAACTGGCGATACATTGGACTGTGAGCAACTGGTGAGAAAGACAAATTTCTTCATAGGTCAGTTTGACAACGTGTATGGATTAATAAGTGGATCCGATTAGTAAGAGTGAAGACATCGGACATGCTGCTGCACAGATCTATTTGATCACCAGATAAAGCAAGCTTCAAATTACTCACATATCTCAGGTAATATTTCTTTTATCATTAATCTATGGAATGTTCAAATCATTAATGGAGGTGGTGCCCTTTTGTGGTGCCTTCAAGCTTGTCGAAGCGCTGGAGAGCGTAGGCATCGATGACACACACCTCTCCAAATACATGTTCTCCGAATCCGTTTAAATAGAGAAGGATGGGGACCTGATAGGTCCACACACCAATAGATACCTCTCTTTGCTTCACCCGAGCCCTACTAATTCTTCATGCCCACCTCCGATCATTTCCTCCATCAGCTAATAGTTTCCAAACCCTCTCTTCAATGTCCCATAAACGAAGACGATCACTCTCTCTTCTGCACATTTCTGGGCACAAACACTAATAGTATCACTATCCAGGGGAAGATTACCCATTTGCTTGATCACTTTTTCCTTCTTTGCACGCCCCATGCTCATGTCGACAGTGTTGCAACTCATTTGGAAATTGACCTGAACTAGCAGCAGAATCCCAGTGGGTATAAATAAATGAAAAGATGCAAGGAGAAAAAAATGTATTTATGTATAACTCCTTTTCTATTTGCAATTCACGAATCACGCCATTATCGCACAAATAAATCATAGCAAATCGATGGAGACAGGGTTTTGTGTGGCCTCAAATTATAACTAATCTTAACAAATCATTACATTGACTTGTGTGGCCTCAACTAGTATATGTGGACCCGTATGACCCAAAGGAGGCTCATCTCACATGTCATAGTCTTGTCATGTAATATGTTCTTCTAGGAGCACAACACTTGCGAGGTATGCACTGGTCAAGAGAAGTTATTTAACATTAAATAGGGTAATTAAATTGAAAATTGGATGCAGATGCTAGAAATTCAAAATTAAACTAGATAGGTGATATCAATAAACTGGATGGATGTGTATGGTGTAGACAGATAGTCTCCTATGCAATGCTACAAAACATCATACTGTGCAAATGAACAAAACAACACACTTGGCAATGGAAACCCACGAAGCTAGAGTATCTCACTGTGTTTATTTTGAGGAAACAATCTAAGTGAGTTTATCAATGCTTTTATTTTTGTGTCAGTGATATTTATTGTTTTATTTGTGTTGGTAACATGAAAATTAATAAAACAAAGTCTCCACAACTCATATATTATTATATCATGATTATAGTTTGGCAGTGCTCTGCAACAAGGTTTCAAATTCACGGTGAATCCATTGCAATACCAAGAGAAAAACCTTATTTTATTATATGAAAAAAGGGATAACAACTTGAGTTACCAGAATAACTTCCTTTTATAGACAATTATCTATCATTTGTGAATGACATGTTAATACCATGTTGGATAGAAATCCGAGTTTATAATAGATAATTAGTACTTGTGCAACAGAGTTGAGGTTAGGCCTTACCCAAGGATTAGCTCATCCTTCCATCAACTCCAAGACAATAAATTTATAATGGTATCAAGGATAAGAAAGCTAATAACAACGCCCCTTATAATGATCTCAAAAATATAAGATATAGAGGCAGGCTAACTTTTGAAGATTACATACCTATTTTGAAGGTTATAGGAAAGCCAATAACTCATGTGCATTGATAATATATTGTATTTCTAGTTATAGCTAGATTGAATCATGGTTAGTATATCATGATAAAGTTGCGACAAAGTGAGGAATAATTTGAGAGGGTGAATCTAGAATGCTTTACATGGAATGCACTAAATGTCTATTCTTGTATGTTTTGAGGTGAAATCCCCTCTAATCCTTTTTGTATGGGTCCTCATATGGAGTCCTTGCTTTGAGGCTAAGGAAACATTGGAGTATGCTTCCATATTTTCTAGTAAATTTTGAAGTGAGAAGTGCTACAAGCTAACAATCATGAACAACTTGAATGTTCTATAAGAGCTTCTCTTGCACTTTGAACTGTAATGCTCATTCAAGACATAAGGCACAATTAAACGTACATCAATCTAAGATATTCTACAAGAAGAAATTTATCCTTGCATGGGAAATGGTACCACAATTTCGAAGCTCAATAAATTAGTCTATTGTTCTAACTTGAACACTGTTGCAAAGAAATACAAGGCATAACTGAATTACACTGAAACAATTAAGATCAATCAATTTAGAGTTTACCTCAACTTAAATGTGAAGATATTAAGCATACTAACATCCTAGCTTGTTGTGAGTGAATCACAGGAACATCTATGGAACATTACAAGAGGAGGCGTGGCAAAGAGACCATTATTAAAGCTAGGTCATACAAAGGAGAGGAAGGCCCCATTTACAACGACACGACCTGCATCATGGAAAATGACATGGAATATCAATGGGGAGAAATTTACCAGATGTTCCACCGAGATTCCTATCCCGAGATATCAAATGATGATCGAGATTTGGGTGTCTACCATGCTCTAAAAAGGTCTTGACTTTATCAGATAGCTGCACATCCCGAAGTGTTCCCGTGTGGAGAGGCTATTTCTTGGATCATCTATCGAACTGACATTGGCAATAGGATGATAAAAGATACCGAAGGGAAAGCTATTACATTGTTCCAGGCCTAAACTATACATGCATGCTATAAGCTTCCTATTGAAGAAATTCAACTCATAGATGAAGGGATGTTGAAATGTCCTCTAGATTGCAGAAAAGAAATTAAGAACTGGTGGGTTCTAAGTGTAAGTTTTAGATCAAGATCCAGAGATAATCCCACGAAAATGCTCAGAGCCCCTTACATATATGTTGTAGCTCTTATGTGCAGGCTTTATGGAGAAGAAAACACTTCAACATTCAA
>JASDQU010753851.1:0-37059 GCA_032191745.1 Picea mariana
AACCAGGGGCCCTGGTTACTAACCTAGGGTCTTTATCAATATATGTCACAGATCACATATCCCAGGAGTGCACTGGGTGCCCTAGATCTCGTCTAGGGTCTTAGCCATCCTCCAGGAGAATGGCTCTCGCTGCTGCATGTAAATTCAACAATATTGAGGGTGGCTTTTGACCATAGACCGTCTCAAAGGGAGTCATGTGAGTGGCACCATAGTAAGTTGTATTATACCACCATCCAACAAGTGGTAACCACTGAACCCATTGAGATTGTCATTATGTGCAAAGCACCACAAATATGCTTCCAAGCACTTGTTGACAGCTTCGGTTTGACCATCAGTCTGGGGAAGATAGGTAGTGTTGAGATGCAATTGGGTGCCCTGGAGCCTGAATAATTCTTGCCAGAAGTTGCTTGTGAAAGTTGGATCACAGTTGGATACAATAGATTGGGGCATTCCATGTAATTTGAAGATAGTCCATGAAAACTTGAGCCACTGTGGAAGCTTGAAATGGGTGTTGGAGGGCACAAAAATGAGCATATTTAGAAAGTCAATCACCACAACCATGATGATTGATTTATGCCAGATTTGGGTAATCCGACAATGAAGTCCATAGAGATATCAGTCCATATAGCAAGTGGAATAGGGAGAGGTTGTAATGTGCCTAGAGTTTTGATTGCTTCTTCCCTGTTGTGTTGGCAAGTATCACATTCGGCCACAAAAGTGCGTATGTCCCGCTTCATGCCTTCCCAAAAAATTGAACGTTTAATCCATTCATATATTTTATGAAAGCCAAAATATCCCATTTAAAGTGGGACAATTTGCTCAAATACAGGCTGCCTTTATAGCGAATCTCCTCATTGTGCCAAGTATATCTCGGAGATGCATTAGTGTCTTGTTGCAATTGTTGGATCGGGCTAGAAATTTTGGGATCTTAGAACCATTCATGGCAAACTGCCTTCAACCAATCTGCTACAATGAAAGAGAGTGAAAAGAGAAACCATTCTTCTTCATATTTCCTAGAAAGAGCATCAGCGACCACATTCTCTTTTCCCTTCTTGTAAATGATCTCATAATCATAGTCGAACATTTTGGTCAACCACTTATGTTGCTCAAGGGATGAAATCCATTGTTCCAAAAAATATTTGAGGCTACGATGATCAGTTTTAATTTGGAAGCATTGCCCAAGCAAGGATGCCAGATATCCAGATTCCACTGCATGAAAAATAGCCAATTTCCTTTTCATATGTGGATTTTCCCAAGTGTCTCTCGAAGAGTTGTTTACTAGTAAAGGATAATGCTACGCCTTCTTGCATGAGAACTGCCCCAATGCCTTTCTCGCAAGCGTCACACTCCAAAACAAAAGTCTTTGTGAAGTCGAGCAAAGCCAGTACTGGAGTTGTACACATAGCTTCTTTCAAAGCTTGAAAGGGTTGATCAGCGACCGCATTCCAACTGAAAGCATTTTTCTTAAGGAGGACAGTGAATGGAGCTGCAATTTTCCCATAATTCTAGACAAACTTTGGATAGTATCAAGCTAAACCAAGGAAATCTCGCAAAATCTTAAGAGTCTTAGGGCGGCGCCAATCCTTCGTAGCTTCAATTTTCTTAGGATCCACACGAACACCATCCTTGACAACAATATGGCCTAGGTATTCTACTTCGGAAGCCCCAAAGGCACATTTGGACCGTTTGAGAAAGAGCTCATGCTAAGAAAGTAAGTGTAAGACCTGATCCACATGGGCAAGATGGGCTTGCCAAGTTTTACTGTAAATGAGGATATCATCAAAGAAGACCAATACAAAATGGAGGAAGGGTGGGAAGACATGATTCATGAGACTTTGGAAAGTGGAGAGTGGATTACATAGGCCGAAGGGCATGACCAAGAACTCATAATGGCCTTCATAAGTACGAAAGGTAGTCTTGGGAATATCGGCCTCCTTCATGCGTATCTGGTGGTATCACGAACATAGATCAAGTTTGGTAAAGAATTGAGCACCAATCGGTTCATCCAAAAGGTCATCAATGACAGGAACGAGAAACTTATCTTTGATGGTAATTTTGTTGAGAGCTCGAAAATGAAGGCACATGTGCCAAGTTCCTTCTTTCTTGAGTACCATGACCACGAGAGATGAATAAGGGCTTGTACTAGGGCAGATGACACCCGCAACTAACAATTTTCTCAATCTCATTTTTCTAAGCAAGTGGGTGGCAATTAGGGCAAACATTGGGAGGAAGACTACCATGGACAAGTAGGATGGAATGATCATGGGGACAACGACAAGGTGGGAATCCTTGGGGATTGTCAAAAACAAAGTGGTGTTAGGAGAGGATAAGCTACAGGTCAAGAGGAACAGTGGGGGAGGGAATCTTAACTACTTGAATGGCATGGAACTGGGCAACAATTCCATAATGACCCTTTTTGAGGAGTTTTTTCATTCAGTGTGAATTGACAATCTCTAGGGAACCTATCGTAATGCCTTGGAACATGTAGCAATGCCCATCTTGTTGGAAGCTCATGTATAATTCCTTGAAGTCCATGGTGATGGGGCCTAGAGTGCGTAACCATTCAACACCCAAAACAATGTTTCAACCTCCCATTTCAATAACGAACATGTGGGATTTCAATTTATAATCACCAATTTGCAAGCGCACATTTTCACAACAACCCCCACATTTCATGGAACCGCCATTAGCAATCATGATTGAAAGTTATTGACTATATGGATATAGCAATGGGTCTCTTGAGCAATTCGACGATGAATAAAATTATGGGAGCTCAGATACCAGTGAGAGTATGGAGAGAGATGAGAGGTTCGACCTCAAGTGGACCAGAGGGAGGACTGGTATCCTCGGCCTGGGGCAACGATTCGGGAGGGAAAACATCACCTTCATCTTCAGAAATGGCCATAAAAAGATTTTGCTCCTTACATTTGTGCCCCGAAAAGTATTTTTCATCACAATTGTAGCAAAGACCCTTAAGTTGGTGTTCAGCCATTTCCAGCCTGGTTAACTTTTGGACCTTAAGAGGAGGAGTTGGATGGGTGGGGTTGGGTGGGGCGGGAACGTGGAATAAAGGATGGCTTTTTTATTTGAGTAGTGACCACATGTTGTGCTTTCTTGGCTCGGTGAGTGGCTTCAAGCCAGGTCTGAGGGCGAGCCATTGGGACGTGAGCTTGGATGTTGTCCTTGAGCACACTAATAAAACATTCACGAAAGAAGGTGTCCGACATGCCTTCAATTTGGAAATCCAATTGCTCAAATGCAGAGATGTAGTCTTCAACTGTTCCTAACTGTTTGAGCTTGGTCAAACGGTCCAAATGATGAGTGTCTGTGTCAAAACGTTCATAAAGTCCAGCAACAAATTGGGTCCAAGCAATATAACCTCTATGGATATTTTTACGCCATTGCCACCATTACCATCATTTTGGATCTAAATAGAGGACACCAACAAGAAGTTTTATTAAGTCATCGATGATGCCATGCAATGAGAAATAATGTTACATTTGAGTGACCCAGCCTGTGGGGTCCGAATCATCAAATTTATTCACCTCGACTTTAGGAAGACGCAAATCACGAGCAAAGGAGCTAGAATAAAATCCATGGAATGTGATTATTCGACTCCCTCTTGGTGGGAAGGTTGTGTCGAGGAGGTAGGGCCCTTGATTTGATGAACAAGTGTTGTCAGAGATTTCAGTTGGTCAGAGAGGATATCAAGATTGGTGAGCCAGGAATTAATGGTAGCAATGTTGGAATTAACTTGGGATAAATTTACATTAGACTGAGTTTAAGTTACTACAAAGTTGGTCTGAAGTTTGTTAAATGAGTCGTTCAGGGAAGACAATTTGTTGCCCAAGTCTTGGTTGCAGGTTGCCATCTAAGGAGATAGGTAGGAAGGGGGCGGGTGGGTCCACACAAAAAGGCTTATGAATGAGGTATACCACTACAATCAACGCAATGTAAGGAATCAAGTGAAATAGGTCCCAAATAAGGGTGCGAGGTAAGGCGGGTGGGTCCACACAAAAAAAAAGCTTGTGAAAGAGAGGCACCACTGCAATCGACACAAAGAGAGGAATCTATTAGATAGGTCCCAAATAAGGGTGTCAGTGGGACCACTTATACTGTAGTGACAAAATGCCCAAATTCTTAATATTGAAAATTGTGTAGGAATTTCGCAACCTAGATGTAGGAAGCAAGGTCTCCCACATTAGATGTGCAAAATTTCGACACTGTTTTTATTCTGGCGGCAAGGGTTAGGGTTTTGAGGGTTCCTAAGGACAAGGGAGTGCCTTGTGCTATAGCTCTCTTGTATACTTGCGGGATCCAATAGTAGTACTCGGCCCAATATCTCGGGGCTCTAATTAAGGAGGGTTAATCGTACACTTATCCGTACTACCCGATTACCCAAGTACGTGAGAGTGGTCTTCCCGAGTGTTGTTCTCGGTGCCACTGTAGCAACCAGGCAGTCAAATGGCTGAGCTACGGCTAGTTTCCGGATACCTATACAACTCCCGATATACCCGAGGGTACATGGAAGTGAAAGTCCATTTAGAAGTGTTGTCTGATGCGATACTACTCGAAGAGGTACCAACAGGGGTTTAGGCTTACAGGTGAAACCATGTGTAGTTCCTGCATGTATTCTTCCCCAACCATAGTTTTACCTACTTACCGACAAATCACTATGTTTTATTGATGCCCGAACATGTCTCTAGCCTGAAAGAAAAATTCTAAAAATCTACAAAGGAAAGAGCTATGATACCACTCGTAAGGTACCAGAAGGAATGATGCAGAACTATAGCACAATTATTATCACAATAGTTAAAAAAAAGAAACGGAACAGTAAGCACAATGACAATATAGATCAAAAGATGATACCTTTATTATTCTGAAAACAGTGTTCACTTGCCTCTTTGAGGGGGAAAAGAGAGCAGAGATCGAGTACAAATGATTCAACAAGACAAGCTTTTCCATGCTTTCTACCTCTATTTATACTACTATCTTCTTGAGAACATTCTTGAGGAAGAACTTTCTAGAGGCAGAACCTTCGAGTAAGTCTTCCTACATCAGTTGTGTTCACATTATTATATAGGCCTATTTACTAATGACAACCTTTATTACATAGAAAAACATATTATTCTATCTACTTGAGGGGTTAGGGAGGTTAGGACCCTAACAAGCTCTAGTAAAAAGGGTTATATATATGATGATGGGATTGAAGAAGAGGTAAAGTCCAAAATGCCACAAATCAAAGCCCCTAGTTATCAACCCACCCAAAACCCTAATCCCTCACCATCAAACCTCTGCCATAAATGCTCTCAACCTTCGGGTTTAAGAGCCATGTCTGCAATCCTCAAAAACATTTTATGGCCAAAGACCTGTATTAGTCCGACTTTGAATTTGAACCTGAGGAGGCTATTTGTCTTGAACAACTAGGTGATGCCTCTAGTCCACATACCCTCCCCTCCACCATTAGAAATAGGAGAGTCCTCAATCTCCCTTATTGTTATGACTGGGTTAGATAGATTTTATACCTTCAACTTTTATGCATATATTAAAACACAAAGGGTCTTGTTATGGTTGATCCTAGTAGTACCCTAAACGTTCTCGATAAAGGATTTGAACATCCATCTAGAAAAATTTTGAATGCTTTCCCATCAACATCCAAGGGCATAAATTGTAAAAAATATGGCTTGAGCAGAACATGCAAAATTCTGTTATACTTTAATTCCTTTAAGCATCAATAAACTGGCATATAATTATAAACAGTAACTGCTGCAAGAAATCAGATCTGATAAATAAGGAATAGTAGAGAGCAGCAACAAATCAAATCTGATAAATCAACTCATAAACAGTTAGGGCAACAATAGTAGGAACAATGTATAAACAACAAAACAGATCTGAACCTTCTTTGACAAATAGAACCTTCTTTATACTCAGAACTTGCTTCCAAATCAGTCTTTAACCCCTCGGAGTCAGATTAGTGCATGAGACAAAAGCGGCCCTGCATTACTGAGAGAGACAGTACGGCTGAATTGTTGAGGGATGAAAAAAAAACCAAGACAAGTGGACGTCCAAGCTGGAAAACAGTCTGCCAATGAAGGCACAAAATATCTCAAGGATAGATGGATGGATCGATATATCAATGAGGGCTAGGATGCTTTATTTATAATCAATCAATGGCTTTTAGGGTTAGAGTTAGGGTTGCGCTACAATTAGAAGTTAAGTCTTCTAAGTCATCATAAGTCAAGTCAAGTCAAGTCAAGTCAGCTCAAGACACATCTAACTCAAGTCACGTCAAGTCAAGCTAACTCAAGTCAAGTCAATCAACACAAGTCATAGGGCTAGGTGCTTAACATCCCTTTAAGTCAAGTCGACACAAGTCAAGGCGCATGCATCAATTCATGTGTTCACGTGTACTCTGAATCAATGCATGTGGTCGCATGTATCCATACAATAACTAGAAGCTTATCATCACCATATAAGGAAGGCTTTGTCTGGACTCTGGATGATGTGATCATCTCATCTTCTTGACTGCTCCTAAGGTCACATGCATGACCTGGGAGAGGAAGACATCACACACCAACCCTCTGCTTGGTCCCAGACCAAGATCTGCCTGGTTAACTAACCAGGAGGCCCTAGTGATCAGCTAGGGGTTTTTTCCATGGCATGCACTGCTTGGTCCCAGACCAAGATCCCTAGATAACTGCTAGGGGCCCTAGATACCGACTAGGGACTTGAACTACCTAGTTAACTAACCAGGGTACCATCCTCCCAGAGAATGGCACTCGCAGCTGCGCTAAATTTAACACTCCCTCTCAGCAAGAGAGGCATTCTCAGCAACACCAAGCTTGTCTCGAAAGTACACAAACTTTGTTGTGGACAGAGGCTTAGTCAACACATCAGTGGTTTGTTCATCTGTCGGAACATACTGAAGTCTGATGGCATTTCTCTGCACCATGTCCCTGACATAGTGATACTTCATCTCGATGTGTTTCGACCTGTCATGAAACACAAGATTTTCTGAGAGCTTCATACAGCTCTGGTTGTCACAATGTATGATTGTTGGCTCAAGCCTTGCACCGAACAAATCAGCAAGTAGCTTTCTTAGCCACATTGCTTCTCGACAGGCAGAACTCGCAGCAATATATGTTGCTTCTGAGATGCTCTGGGCTATGCAGCCCTGTTTCCTGCTAGACCAGAAGATCATGGCCCAACCCATGCTGAAACAATATCCGGAAGTGCTATTCTGGTCCAAGACAATGCCTGCCCAATCTGAATCTATATAGCCATGAAGCATTACACCCCCACTCGAGGTGTATATGAGCCCATAAGCCATAGTACCCTTGAGATATCTGAGTATATGTTTGGCAGCCACCTAGTGTGAGTGCCTCAGATCAGACATGAACTGACTCAGTGAGTTAACTGCAAAACATATGTCAGGCATGGTGTGTACCAAGTACATCAACGATCCAATGAGCTGGCGATAAATGGTAGGATCCACTAGATCTGAACCTGAAGCTAAGTCATGTAACTTCTTCAGGTTGGACACCATTGGTGTCGCCATGGACTTGCAATCCAACATCCCAAATCTAGGGAGCACATCAATAGTATACTTCCCTTGAGAAAGGAAGATCTCTTATGTCTTCTGTCACACCTCCAGCCCAAGGAAATAATGCAAGAGGCCCAAATCTTTCATCTCAAATTCCGCTACAAGCTCCCTCTTACACTGAGCTATCAATTGATCCTCTCTGGTGAGGAATAATTCATCCACATACAGAACCAAAATCAACGGTTGGTTCTTCACAACCTTAATGTAAAGATTGGGATCTGTTATACTCTTGGAGAATCTAAGACTTTTTAGATAGCTGTCAATCCTACCATACCAAGCTCTAGGAACTTGCTTTAGCCCATATAGGGCTTTCTTGAGCTTGCACACATGGGACTCCTTCCCATGGATTACAAACCCCTCTGGCTACTCAATATAAACTTCTTCCTCAATCTTGCCATTAAGGAAAGTTGTCTTTACGTCCATTTGGTGAAGCTTCCCGCCCAAGACTGAAGCAAGGGAAATAATAACTCTGATAGAGGTATATCTGGCTACTGGAGCAAAAGTCTCATCGTAGTCTATACCTTCCTTCTGAGAGAAACTACGTGTGCCACAAACCGTGCCTTGCACTTTTCCACACTGCCCTCAGTTGTGTGCTTGATCTTATAGATCCATTTGGAAGTTACAAATGACTTCCCTTGTGGTCTAGGAACCACTTCCCATACATCATTCTTCATTATTGACTGATACTCTTCTAACATAGCATCTTTCCAAACCTATTGTTTGGTTGCCTCCTCATAAGTGGAGGGATCTGCATCAATGACGTGGCTCAGCTATGATATCAAACCGGAATACTTTTGTGGCCTTTTGCTTTCTCTGAAAGTTCCCTATAGTGTTGCATGCTTTTCTGCTTCCTGCAAAATCTCTAAGCACCAAGTTGGCCTCCTTTTGGTAGGAGGTGCCTCTAGAAACCTCTCAATAGGCTCCTCAATAAGATCAATTGAAGGCTCACTGGCCTCCTCCCTCTGCTCATCTGAATGAGATGACTCATGGACTGGCCCCTCTGAAGTAGGAGCTTCTTGCTCCTCTAAGACTGTATCACTGGGAAGCTCTTTGGAGCAACAAAAGGAAACCTCCTCATGGAAGGTCACGTCTCTGCTAACCTTAATCTATCTCTGACTTGGGACATATATCTGGTATGCTTTTGAGGTCTCACTGTATCCCACAAAGATGCCTTTCTTACCAAAAGGCTCCAACTTAGTCCTCTTTTCTTTTGAAACATGGATATAAAGGGACTGCCAAATATCCTCAAATGATCAGCTGCAGGCTTCTTACCTATGAACACTTCTTCTGGTGTCTTCTCTCCCAAGAGAGCATGAGGACATTTGTTCTGAACATAGACTGTAGTACAAGCAACCTTTGCCCAAAGAGAAAGAGGAAGATCCTGGTCGTACATCATGGCCCTAGCTGCTTCACAAATTGTTATGTTTTTCCTTTCTGCAACCCCATTCTGTTGGGGGTTGTAGGGCACTGTGAGCTCCCTCTTGATCCCTGAATCCCGGCAGAGATCATCAAACTAATGGGAGTCAAACTCTTCCCCATTATCTGTCCTTAAGGCACGAATGTGCCTTCCTGTTTGATTCTCCATGAAGGTCTTAAACTCCTGAAACTTACTGAAAGTCTCACTCTTTGTTTTCAAGAAATAGATGCATGTCTTACGAGAGAAATCATCAATAAAAATCACATAATACAAGCAGCCACTCATAGAAGGTGAAGTCATAGGTCCACAAATATCAGAATGGATCAAATCTAAAATGCCTTTTGCTCTTCTGCTACTCTTAGAATAAGGTTTCTTTGTATTTTTACCAAGAGCACAACCTCTACAAACATTATCATGCTCAAAATTAAACTGAGGCATACCTGTGACCATCTTTTGTAGATCGGAAAGAGCTCAATAGTGAGATGTCCAAACCTTTTGTCCCACAGCTCGCATGGGTTGATCGTCTCATGAACTAGCGCTTGAACAACATGCCCTGAAACCTTATAAAGGTTGCCTTCACGAACCGCAATCACGATGGCTGAACTCATGTTTCCATCCTTAGGCCACATCAGGGCCTTTCCACATGTGAAGGCTACTGTGTACCCCTTGTCCTCTAGAACTGCAACCGAAAGAAGATTTTTCTTTAGACCTGGAACATATAAAATTTCATCAATGTGTATAATCATACCTGAATCAAGCTGAAAGGAGGTTGAACCAACTCCCTTTATGGCATAGGTACCATCATCTCCCAGTTCCACTTTCACATTGAACTTCTTGTCCTGGTAATCTGAGAGAGCTTGCTTGAACCCAGTCATATGCTTGGAGGCTCCACTGTCTATCAACCAAGAATCTGTTGAGTTGGAGATAGAACCTGAGAGTGTTGAAACTAAGTAGTACTGTCGTCTTTGCTCTTGATCTTTGGTAGTTGCCCTTGTATTCTTTCATTGTGGCTCTTCTTCTTCTGTAGCAGCTAAGGCATGATACTTGCCTTTCTGCCTTTTCTTGTTAGGAGGTTTCCTACAATCTCTTGCAAAATGACCAAATTGACTGCAATTAAAACATCTTACCTTTGAAAGGTCAAGGCACTTGCCTTGAGGTGTCTTGCCTTTGTCCTTGCACTGAGGGAATCTTCTTCCCTTCTTTGTCTTGGCAGCTAGGGCATGGTCTCTTTCAGTGGAAGACCCAATCCTGCTTTGGATCCTTCCTTCTTCTTCTAAACAGTCATGCCACATCCTTTCAAAATTCGGTTGAATCTCTCTTCCATTTACCAATGCCAGGAATGTCGCCCAAGACCTAGGAAGACCATCTACTATTGTCTGCACAAGGTCAACATCATCTACTTCAACCCCAATGGCCATGAGTTGATCTCTTATCTGAGAGATCTTGGAGAAGGAGGAGGTAACTGACTCATCCTTCTCCATCTTCAATGAACGAAGTTGCTTTTTCAAAGTCCTCTTCTAAGTAGGGCCCTTCTTTTCATAGAGATTTGCTAGGGCATCAAGACATTCTTTTGTTGTCCTTAAAGGAAGAATGACAGGCATCGGATTGTCTTTTATTGAGTCATAAATGACTCTCTTTGCCTTGGCCTATTTCTTCTTAAGGGCATCTCTTCCTTGATTCGTTGTGGGTTCTTCCACAACCCTTGTGACCAGATTGTCTAGGTCATTCTCCTCTAGGATGTTCAAAACCCTAGCTTTCCATGCATTGAAGTTTGAGGCTCCTTCAAGCCTGTCTTCTGCCTTAACTTAAAGGGAAGCCATGCTATTGCTCTTCAAACCCTCACGACCAATCTGGGTTATGCTCAAGCTTTCCTTCAAGTATCTACGTAGGCTCAGTTATGCTGCAAAACAGAGCTCTCTTCACGCCCTAAGCTCTGATACCATGTAAAAAATATGGCTTGAGCAGAACATGCAAAAATCTGTTATACTTTAATTCCTTTAAGCATCAATAAACTGGCATATAACTATAAACAGTTACTGCTGCAAGAAATCAGATCTAATAAATAAGAAACAATAGAGAGCAACAACAAATCATATCTAATAAATCAACTCATAAACAGTTAGGGCAGCAACAGTAGGAACAATGTATAAACAAAAAAACAGATTTGAACCTTCTTTGATAAAGAGAACCTTCTTTATACTCAGAACTTGCTTCCAAATCGGTCTTTAACCCTCAGGGTCAGATTAGTGCATGAGACAAAAGCGGCCCTGCATTACTGAGAGAGAGAGAGTACGACTGAATTGTTGAGGGATGAAAAAAAACCAAGACAAGTGAACACCCAAGCTGGAAAACAGTCTGCCGATGAAGGCACAAATATCTCAAAGGATAGATGGATGGATCGATATATCAATGAGGGCTAGGATGCTTTATTTATAATCAATCAATGGCTTTTAGGGTTAGGGTTAGGGTTGCACTACAATTATAAGTTAAGTCTTCTAAGTCATCATAAGTCAAGTCAAGTCAAGTCATCTAAGGACACATCTAACTCAAGTCACGTCAATTCAAGCTAACTCAAGTCAAGTCAAGTCAACACAAGTCACAGGGTTAGGCGCTTAACATCCCTTTAAGTCAAGTCAACACAAGTCAAGGTGCATGTGTTCACATGTGTACTCTAACTCATTGCATGTGGTCGCATGTGTCCATGCAATAACTAGAAGCTTATCATCACCATATAAGGAAGGATCTATCTGGATGATGTGATCATCTCAGCTTCCCGACTGCTCCTAAGGTCACATGCATGACCTAGGAGAGGAAGACATCACACACCAACCATCTACTTGGTCCCAGACCAAGATCTACCTGGTTAACTGACCAGGAGGCCCTAGTGATCAGCTGGGGGCTTTTACCATGGCATGCATTGCTTGGTCCCAGACCAAGATCCCTAGATAACTGTTAGGGGCCCTAGATACCGGCTAGGGACTTGAATTGCCTGGTTAACTGACCAGGGTACCATCCTCCCAGAGAATGGTACTCGCAATTGCACTAACTTTAACATAATATATTCAGTGTGTGGTGCACAAGGTGGAACTTGTCGTGGAAGACTATAGCCTCAAGGATGCCTTTAACATAATAGATGTTGGAAGAGTAGATGTTGTTTTGGGTATTTGATGGCTTATTTCCATAGGGACCTACTCCTCTAACCACTAAAAGAAATTCCTATCCTTCCACCAAGATGGTCATGAAATCATTATCAAATGACCATTGCCTAAACATATCCCGACCTGGACTTTAAACATGTCAAAATTTCTGAAGGAGAACCACTTTGACTTCATGGCTCGATTGTATTATATGGAGGCAAATCCTTCTTACACAATTTAAGCTCCAAGAATTTCTACCCGACTCCAAAAGTATACGGTGGTCCAACTTGAGACAATGTTCGGACTGGTCTCTTTTCTGCATCACCTCTGAGGCTTAGCTTAGCTAACTCGACGAAGGGTCGAGATCGGTACCTGTACTTGGCTTATTTCTCTTCTGAGACAATTTCCCTCTCTATCCCATTAGGTCGAGCTCGAGGTTGGTTCGCAAGGGTGTCAGATCTTTTAGAGTCTGTGGGAATTTAGATTGATCACCTCCCTACATTTCGGTATTCCTTGGATGCACCTAGCCATCTCCTACCGACCAAACAGGTGTTGAACAAAATCATTAGAGATGACATTTATAGGTAGTTTATCCAGATCACTTGGGTTAACCCCCCTGGTGGGTTACACCCAAAGATGGCCTTTTACATTGAGCATTTATTGGACCTTAGGATGGCTTCATTGTTCGACCACAATATACATTTCGCCACTGGGTACATGCTCTTCGCATTCCTCTAGGCCAGTTCAGAGTGGGCTCTCATAGACTTCAGGTAGAGACAGACCACCAAATCAACCGACAAGACAGGATTTGTCAGCTATGCCAGCTACAGGAGGTCGAGACTAGGAGCACTTCATCTTTCGATGCCCCGTTTATTATGAGATCAGGGGGTGGTTTCAATGCTTATTCAGGGGGACTCAAACCCTCACAAGCTTCTTCAGGTATCCGGATCAACGGTGCTTAGCCTTATACATACAAGAGGCCCTTAGGCTCCGAGCCCATACTCTTCAACCTCCTACAAGAACAGATCATACTCGGCAGATCACCTCCTTCTTCACGGTGCTACCCCCGGGAAGGGGCACTAAGCAACAGACCAACACCAGCATAACCACAGACTCCAGATCAGTGCAGACCTGTGGGACCTTCCCTCGTCCCACGAGATTTCAGGAACATGACCATACCAAATCCCTTCCCAAGAGACGAATATGATTGCCCAAACCTCATCGATGCACTACCTCTACCAATCAACAGACGATCCAGGCACCCCACCAATTCCTCCTCGAGACAACCGACTATACTCCGCTTTCTTCATTAAACCTAGGATGGTAGGAGAGATGGGTCCATTCCATGACAGACCTACTTCCTTTCTTCTAGTTCCTCGTGTCCATAGATCTACTCCTACGCATCTCATCATCAGAGCAGGTCTTTGTACTAGAGGTCGAGGATTCTTCATGCCTCAGAGTAGATCTCACCATCTACTACTTTACCTTATTGCACTTTACTTTTTGCA
The DNA here is from genome assembly GCA_032191745.1 of Picea mariana. NCBI lineage: Eukaryota > Viridiplantae > Streptophyta > Pinopsida > Pinales > Pinaceae > Picea > Picea mariana. The sequence goes on from JASDQU010753851.1 coordinate 13,666, forward strand.
TCTCGCCTTTTATAGGAGACATGTTGGTACTCCTGCACTGTATTGACATCAATGTACTCCACGGTCCCTTTGACCTACTTTTGTGGTCATTATTCGGACATTAATAAAATTATCTTATCTTATCTTATCTTATCTGGGAGGGATGCATGTTATTGTGTTAGAAAGTGAGGTGATTACCCAAACAAAGTTCCCTCTCACGAATGAAGAAGGCAGGCTAGTATTGGAACCCAAGGGTAAGGTTGAGTTGAAGTACACAAAACACAAAGTAGAGGATCAAATGGAGGGGCCTACCAAAAGAGGAAGCCACTTGGGAGTCAAAAGCATTTTTGGTGGAACACCCAAGTTTGCATATGTTATAGAGAACCACTTCTCTTGAGTAGCAATCGACTAAAAGTATAAAAAAATAGAAAGGCCCCTTTCTCCTTTTATGCTTTAGATATACTAATGTGTTTAGTACAATTGGTTGAAGTAGTACTTTTTGGAATAAGTGGTTTGGGTTCAAATCTTGCTCTCTATTCTTCAAGAGACTTATTCATAAAGTACACCCCTCTATTGTTTGCATGCACTCCTCGAAATCACTCTGGACTCTAGAGGCCAAAAGGTTGATGTTGTTAACAAATTTGGACAATCTGACGTTGCAACTAAATGCAAAGGCATGTTTCAGCATCTTTCAAGCTATTATGCAACCTACTTTGGACTTCTATTGGGGTGGGGTTAACCCCTGGATTCTCTCACTTGAAAATCCCAAGGGTTAAGAGCCAGTGTGGTCTATATTTGGCTGGCATGCAGACAGTTGTCCCAGATTGAGCATTTTTATGAGTGGACCTAACGGTTAAGAACATGTTTTTCCTCCTAAGAGGTCACAAGTTCAAATCCAGAGGGGAGTAGGGGATGTATACCTCCATAGACTTTACCAATCAAATCGCTAGGCGAAGGGGATCCCTTGTCCCACAAACAAGGGGGTCTCATACACCAATTTGGTGTCTTGCTTGGTCGTGACCTTAAAAATAGATTATTATTATATTATGAAGAGCATTTGTGTGAGCCAATGGTTGGTTCCCATGAAAGGCGGGTACAGGACTAGTGTAGTGGTGGTTTTTGCTTCAGAGACAGAGTTAGCACAATTTTCCATGGATTAGAGAGAGATTGCTATTTTTAGCAGGTTTCCTACTTTTTAGAAGACAATGTCCAGAGACTCGCATGTCAGATTTGAGCATACAGTATTGATCCTTGTGTGATTATGAGCCCAATGACACTTTTCCAGGCGACATGCAGCCACTTTTGCTAGTTTTAGCAGGTTGAGTTCTAGGGTTTAGATCAAGATTCTGAGCTTACAGTATTGATCCTAGTGACATTCTGAGTCCAATGAGCCTTTTCCAAGATGACATGCGAGTACTTTCTATTTTTAGCAGGTGGAGATCGGGGGGTCAGATGGTGATTCTGATTACATTTCCAGATTCCTTACAGAAAATCAAATTTGATGAGCATGTTTTCACTAACTTCCAAGGATTTTTTATTTTTAGCCATGTCTATTTTTAGACGTGCGACATTTGACAGTGGTCTCCTAGTCATCCCAGACATTTTTCGTATTTTCAGCATTTTGGTCATACTACTATTTTTAGGGTGGTCGCCTTCCATGGCGACAAGTGGCAAAGTTAAATGCCAACATATGGCATTCTCAAAGTATGACACGTGGCACATCATGGCATGAGTATGTGGGGCGCAATTCTTGAGGATATGTGGCATATGATGAGATGGCACACGCCAAAGGTTGTGAATTGGCATAGTTTAGTTGACTGAGGATTCAATTCCCCTTTCTCCCACTTCAACTCCTCTTTTCTCCAGTACACGTCTTCACGTCATTCTTATTTTTAGATGAGCATGTTTTCCTGTCTTTCACTAACCCCATGTGCACTTCTTATTCTCCCTTCTCACGCCTTCCTCTCCCTATTTTCTAGAGCATTTATTCCATTAATGCGCCTCCTCTCTCCCACTCCACTTCATCACTCCCTAAAACCATGTGCATATCCCCTCTTAAACTAGTGCATGCCTATTTCTCTCATGCGACAATCCTTTATCCATGCATCCACACATGAGGTTAACTCCCCTTTCACTTGGCACTAACTCCTTCTACTCAATAACACGCCTTATCTTATCTCCTCATGCACATTGATTTTCTCATGTGCCCTCTCCTCATCCTCATGCGCCTTACGTTCCTATTTTTACACTCATGCACCTCCTATCTTTGCTTTGCGAAGTGCACCCTCACTCTCTATATATTGAGGCGACTCCTCATTATTTAGGGTCAGATTTTTGCAGCAACGACAGTCATTCATTCTATCTCTCTCTCTCTTTCTCCTATAGTCTAGCTTCTAGTTCTTTGTGCAGAGATAGCCATTGTATCGGTTCTTGTGCTTGTTTTATGTGATGTAATCAGCCCTTTGGCAGGACATTAATAAAGAATTGTTGTTCTCGTATCAAGCTTTTGATTCTTGTCAGTATTGTGATTTAATTTGTGTATCAGTTAGACGTTTTCAGCCTCATATTGTGGTTAATTCTGACCTTTTAATTGTGTTTTCTTTCTCTTTTCTACACTTCTTTCTAAAGCTAATGCTGCAGGGATTCTACCAAGTGAATTTACCATTATTTTTCCTAACATCTTGGGCTGTTTTACACGTTGTTCAAGACACTTTTTGCTGCCATTTTTATTGTTTTATTGCAGAAAACAATCTTAAATCAGCAGCAAGGCACTTAGGGACACCCCCTTGAGGTCTGCACGCACCAGCCCAAACGGAGAGGGGATTTGCCAGTGACTTTTGGGGCACAATCTCCTAAAATTGGCCCCTTTTCCATCGTTGATTTATGCTATATCAGATCTGATCGGAGGGTGAAAAAGTGTGCTAACAAGTGGTAGTGCATCTTTTTAGTTTTTCTAACTACAACATCCTTATTAGGTATTAAACTCTATGGGTCATTTCCCCATTATTGGGTCTCCCCGTTTTGTAGTAGAAGGGACTTTCATGGCTTGTCAGTGGAGGAAAAGGAGTAAAAAGGGGGTTATTTAATGTCACTTAGTTAGGAGATGTTATGTTTTTAAGGTGACATTAGGTAAATAAAGTAACTTTAGATTAATAAGTTACTTAACCATTATTAAAGTGATTTTTAAGCTTAAAGTGAAAATTGGAGGGAAAGTAAGGGTTATATTTGATTTAGTCAAAAAGGGGAAAATTCTAGAAGTTACATTTGATTTGGTCAAAAAGGGGAAAATTCTAGAAGGCATGGAGAAAGGATAAAAGGAGGGGTAGGGCCTCACTTTGGCATTATGATTTGATCTCTCATTTTGAAAGTGCTCTTGGAGCCATTGTTTCGTTAGGGTTTAGCAAAACCCTTCCACCATTACAGTTTGGTTTCGTTGGTGCAATATCCACCCTAGCTAGACCAGAGGGGAATACATCCAGGATTTCCATTAGAGTTTCAATTTGGTAGGGGGAATCCATCCAAGATTTCTATTGGAGCTTCATCTTGGAGTTTGTTTTCAATTTTGGGTTATAGTGATCTGCTTGGAGAGGTTGTGGCACTTGGAGGGTTTGATCTCATCTGTTGAGGAGGCCACAACATGATTCCAGGTTTTTGGCTTGTATTGTGTGTTTTCCATTGATGTATTGCAGCTGCCATAGCCGCCTTTGGATCATTGTATTCAGATCTTCATTCATAATAAAATACCACATATTGTCCCTTCTATTTCTGGTGTATTGGTATTACATGCAATATGTTTGACAAAATGTCTACTAGTAGAATACATGCAAATTGTTTGTGAAAATTTGTCAATTAGATTAGAGCATCAAGAACACTTATTGCACATAAGGACATAATATCCCAGCCCATTCTATTGGGGATATTACAGTGGTATCAAAGTTGGTGATCTTGCCAGCCTGTGATTGCATCAAAACATTTTCCTTGGCCAAAGAAGGGAAGAAATTTTTGGGTCTTTTTGTAAATTTGTTTAAGGAAAAAAAAAGGGGTGGCGCATTTCAGATTACATTCAAAAACTTTTTCAACAGAATTTGCCAAAACAAATTGGATATTTGAATTCCTATGGGAAAAATACCCAATTTAAAAAAAAAAAATAGTCGAAACAAAGTCCAAGAAATAAAGTTATCAGCATTTTAATTTAGGCAATTTTTTAGGGTTTTTCCAGAAAAAGCCGCGCGATTTACAGTGAGAGGAAACAATAGTGCATAGTCAAGGGTTTATTAAATGTTTGATGAAATCCAAGCCAGAAACTACCAAATTACTACAACTTTATAACAGCCATGTTGCGATTGCTTAAGAAGGTAAATCTGGAACGTTTGGCTAAACTTTTGAGGGAGAAGATGGCAAATAAATACATGCCCGACTATCGAGAGTATCTAACATTGGATGAGAAGGTCTGTGCAGCTTTACCCTTCCAAAGCTACTACAAACTCAAGCACGGAAGTTGTCCCATGGATTTGGATGAGGATTATCTTAAAAGCACCGAGCAGGAAGTAAAGAAGAATGAGCATGAAGGACAGGTGGAGGAGCATGCATCTAGCCATGATGAGGATGTGTGCATAGAAGAAGACCAAATAGTACCCTATGAAACATCATCAAAATTAGACGAGATATAGATGACACCAATGTGTTGGACGGGTATATCTCTAATGAATCAGAAAAAGATGAGGATGCAGCATCTCACAATGACTATGAGGAGATGTTCCAATCAGTCGATGATGAGAATCCAACATCTTCCACTGTGTATGATGCTTATGATGAGGGTAGTCCAAGCGTGATAGCACCTACGCATGATGAGGATTCATATGATGCCAATGATGAAGAGGACGTGACTGTACCTCGATAGGATGGTGAAAGTGAACAAAGGTCCTTAGCATTGCAAGATTTGGAGGACCGATTATTGGTCAAGGAGGAGCAAATTGTACAAGTATTGACGAGGGCAGATGGTGCGCATAAGTTTATTGAAGACCTTATGTGGAAAACCCATATGGAGGAGAGGTAAAAGGAAATTGCAAATAGAGTCACTAGTGCTCAATTGTGCATCATCAAAAGGGCACTAAAGGAGATGAAATCCGATTATTTGCAGTTGTTCATGGATAAGGACCTTGCGCTTAAATTCGTTGAAGACAAGGAAAGGAATATTGAGGAGTTTTGTAACCAACTTAGTTTGGCACACTCTTCATCGTTGACAGCAGCAGAGACTTCATCATCTTTGGCAGTAGTGACACATGAGAGCGTGAGTGGCACTCATGATTTGAGGGAGGAGCCTCTTGTGACGATTCCGCACGAGAAACATTCAGAGTTGCCAGTGTATGAGGAGTGTTTTGACACAGAGGGTTTTGACTGTGCGCCTGTTTTGCATTGCAAAGATCATGAGTCGTTTCTTCTGGATCAACGCTTAGCTACAAAGGAGGTAGTTGAGCAAATTCCTTGTGGACCAGCCAATAAGGAAGTATATGCACCAGTTGATTGGGGAATCGAGTATAGGGCAGTTGTGAATACATCACTCTAGGATCCAGGATCAGTTGATATTGGTGGAGTGATTGATACAGTGGCACATATGGTATATAGGATGGTACATGATGATAAAGTGGTGTGCAGTGGTATTTAGCAGTATACAACTGTGTACGGTGGTGTGCAATGGGTTTTTGGGACGTTTTCCCAGGGGAGACCTCTAGACAAGGACTTCAGACATATCATTGAGTTTGATTCATCCAAGATCATTGAGTGGATGGACGAGCTTCATAGAGAGGAATATTCCTCGAAGATTGATCTTCGATTTGGATATCCCCATAGCAGGGACAGAGAGAAGGATACCCGCAGGATCTCTCTCAGATGTCCCCTTGAGTCCTTGGTCATACCATTGGGGTTGACCAGTGCACCTAACACTTTCCAGTATTGCAGACAGTGGCAGTGTCATCTAGTGTTATTTTCTGATGTTAATGGTATATTCAACAACACATGGAGGATTCCCTTGAGTCAGATGAGTGAGGCAGACAGGATTATAGCCATGTCAGAATTATTTCGTTTGGGCTATGTGGTTGGAGCACGGGAGGGGATCAAGATTGTATTGGATCAGTGCTCAGAGATTTCAGCTAACGTAGTGGTGGATGGCATTACCCACTACGGAGGTCGCACACATGTAGTCCCTGAGTCTACACTTAGGAGGGTTACACATGATTCATCTTTGGCAAGGCATTTTGGGTACTCGTATGAGTAAGAGGCACCGCATGTGATAGGGCTACTTTTTAGGGAGGTATTTAGACTCCATAGATTAGTTGAGTACATTGATGGTGCAGTTTGGCAGGAGTCGAACAGATGAGCAGGCACAGAGTTGATTCCTAGTACTTGGTTTCCACCAGATGACGACATACCGGGGACTTGGTTCATTTTGACTCCGATGGTTACCAGTATGGCACAGCAGCAAATAGCAAGTATTAGGAGTAGTGGACTTCCAATTTGGTGGTGGGATCCAGAAATTCATTTAAGTAATAGATTGATTCAGATGATGATGAGTGACAGAGTTGTGACAGTGATTGGTCGGCTTTATTTTTGGGACTTCAGGAGAGGGGAGGTCAAGACTTTCTCTATATGGCAAGGAAAACTCGAGGTCGACCATGGATTTGCAGCCTTAGATTTCACTCAGACACCTTCACAAGAGAGGATCCAGGATATTGATTTCAGTTCGTTCCGAGAGTTCAGCTTGGGGTTCTAGAAGAGGAGGACGCAGACTGGGCACGTTGGTCCGATGGTGATGATCAGAGTGGTGCAGCATCAACATGGTGGTACCTTTCCGGGATTAGTTTGGGACCCTGGGATTACATGGTTTGACAGTTCAGCTACTATCAAAGATGTGAGCATTGGTTTTGACTTTCCAAAGTTTACTTTTGAGAGGCTTAGGAGTGGTTGCTTAGAGGAGTGGTCGTCCGAGGAGTTCGCTGAATTTATGCAGCTTATGATTGCCTGGCTTATCAGGAGCAGTGAGGTGGATTCTGGTATTTGCACCTTACAAACTAGTGCTATGTGTAGAGGGTGCTTCATGTCATAGAGGCTAGTATAGGATCCTGGCAACTTTACCTTCTACGAGGTTCTTGTGTTTAGGGACTCTACGGAGAATATGTTGGGGGATTGTCCAGACGATGCTTGGATGATTGTAGTAGGTCGAGGGTGCTGGAGTATTAGGGATTTTCCCTTTAACACTTAGGGACGAGGTATAGTGGATGCCCTATCAGTTGATGACCACATAGACTTCTCTATGATGTCTGATTTTAAAGTTGGGATGCATTTGATGGGTATGATCCTCGATAGTGGATGTGATCCTTTGAGGCATTACAGCATGTGGATGCAGAGTGGGCATGATGGTCGGACGACTATGATCAGAGTGGCGCAACATCAACGTGGTGGTTCCTTTCTGAGGATAGCTTGGGACCCCGGGATTTCAGTAGGAGACAGTGCAGTAGTTGACACGGAGGCAAGTGCCAATTTTTGCCTTCATGAGATTGGTTCTCTAGCAAAGCAATTCCTTGGTGGATTGATCAATTTGTTGCAGCACCAAGTGGCCTTACTTACGAGCAGTTTTCACGAGACCTCTAATGTCAGTACATTATCGGACCACGTCTTGAGCGGAGGATGCTTCACATCTTACAGGGTGGTTTGGGATCCTGGTATCATTTTTAGTTTCAGTCTGGATCAGTCAATGGAGCATCGGGTCGTGATGGCATTGCTTAAGGACAAGCAACCTTTGGGAAGGGGGGATTTGTCATGTCCCCATTATTGGGTTTCCCCGTTTTGTAGTAGAAGGGACTTTCGTGGCTTGTTAGTGGAGAAAAAGGAGTAAAAAGGGGGTCATTTAATGTCACTTAGTTAGGAGATGTTATGTTTTAAAAGTGACATTCGGGAAATAAAGTGACTTTAGATTAATAAGTTACTTAACCATTATTAAAGTGACTTTTAATCTTAAAGTGAAAATTGGAGGGAAAATAAGGGTTATAGTTGATTTAGTCAAAAAGGGGAAAATTCTAGAAATTACATTTGATTTGGTCAAAAAGGGGAAAATTCTAGAAGGCATGGCAAAGGATAAAAGGAGGGGTAGAGCCTCACTTTGGCATTATGATTTGATCTCTCATTTTGGAAGTGCCCTTGAAGCTATTGTTTCGTTAGGGTTTAGTAAAAACCCTTCCACCATTACAGTTTGGTTTTGGTGGTGCAATATCCATCCTAGCTAGCCCAGAGGGGAATCCATCCAGGATTTCCATTAGAGTTTCAATTTGGTAGAGGGAATCCATCCAGGATTTCTATTGGAGCTTCATCTTGGCGTTTGTTTTCAATTTTGGGTTGTAGTGATCTGCTTGGAGAGGTTGTGGCACTTGGAGGATTTGATCTCATCTGTTGAGAAGGCCACGGCATGATTCCAGGTTTTTGGCTTGTATTGTGTGTTTTCCATTGATGTATTGCAGCTGCCATAGCAGCCTTTGGATCATTGTATTCAGATCTTCATTCATAATAAAATACCACATATTCTACCTTCTATTTCTGGTGTATATTACATGCAATATGTTTGACAAAATGTCTATTAGTAGAATACATGCAAACTATTTGGGAAAATTTGTCAACCAGATTAGAGCATCAAGAACACTTATTGCACAGAAGGACATAATATCCCAGCCCATGCTATTGGGGATATTATATTATGTTATTATGTTATACTAATGTGTTTAGTACAATTGGTTGAAGCAGTACTTTTTGGAATAAGTGGTTTGGCTTCAAATCTTGCTCTCTATTCTTCAAGTGCTTATTCATAAAGTGCACCCCTCTGTTCTTTGCATGCACTCCTCAAAAATGACTTTGGAGGCCAAAGGCTGATACTGTTACCAAATTTGGGCGATTTGATGTTGCAACTAAATGTAAAGGCATGTTGCTGCATCTTTCAAGCTATTATACAACCTACTTTGGACTTCTATTGGGGTGGCAGTGCATCTTTTCAGTTTTTCTGACCACAACAGCCTTGTTAGATATTAGATTCTATGTACATGAACTATTTTGTGCATATGCTCATGATCCTGTAATACTATGATATTTATAAAAAGACCACGTATGTAATAAGGACCTAATCACTCTTATTAGTATCTTAAGCTTTAAGTTAGGGTTGTTTCCTATTTATGGGTAGAAATAGAGGTTTCCTCCCTCTCATGTGTATCTCTTATCATTTTACAATACAATCAACAAGTTACTAGTGTTTATAGGAGACGTTTTCTTCCATTCCTTGGATTTACAGGTGCAATCCACCCTTGGGAGTGGATTGGTTGCCCCACTCTTTTCCTTAGTTTGGCTCTTATTTCTGTTACTCTCCATTTTCTATTATGGGTTGCTTCAATAGTTAAAGTGGTAGTTCCATTTTGAGTACAGAAACGCTGCAGTTTAGTTACCATCAAACCACACACAACTACACTACCATAAAACTAAAATAGAACACAGAAATTGCTACAAAACAGAATAATCATCACCCCAAAAAAGTCACTGGCATCAACCATTGAGCGACGTGCTAAAATAAGGCACCTACCAAATACTTTTTCCCTTCAAGGTACAACATTTGCTTTTAGGACAAGGTATCTTAAAAAAGGGGCTTGTTATGAGCCTAACTAACAGCAGTAGTTACTTCATCAATAGAGCATGAGTGAAGAGTCCCTTCACCCATTCAATACAATAGTCATGGTAATAGAACATCACTTCATCAGCTTATTCAATATACATTTTGCATATCAAATTTCCATCTCCCTTTTGTGATAGTTCACAGCAGTGTACAAGGCTATGAAAGAGAATTTTCATGAACAAGACATTAGCCTAGGAGAGATTTGAAGTTAATTGAAGAGTATGTCTGCAAGCCTATTAAAGAGATCATTTTAAATAAACCATTTCGGAATTTTGATAAAGATGCTCCGTGAGAATTTTGAAATCATAGATCATGTGCTTATTGGCACAGTCCGCAGACTAATCTGGCCATTGTTGGGCATGCAGGCTATTTATACAATCTAATGACATCCATTCAACTTTATTTACTATATGATCCAATACAACGGCAAAATCTGGCAGTAAAAATCATAATAGAGAGGCAATGTCCTCGTGCTCATAATCAGCAAATAAAAATTCATGATCTCTTTTTAGATGAGGGTCACAAAGTAGGAGCTGCATCCCATCAAAATCCCCATTCTATTTGGAAATAAGGTGTCGAAACTGACAAGCTTGCTCAGTTTGGAATGCAAACCAAAAGATCAAGGATCAAAAAACATAGTTTGTACTTGAAACAAAAGATTTCCAGAACAACCACGAAATCCCTTTTCAAGGGGATGCTGAGAATGAAGGAGAAAGATGTAGCCTTTCCTATTGGACATGCCATTACTGTGAATAGCTTCAAATGAAATGGGAACTTCATGAAATCGAGAAATGCCAACCCAATTCCAACTCAACGTACCTGAATTTCAAGAGGATGTCCATGAATGCCCATGCGCCGATCAATCATACAAGAACCATCAGTTACTAGTAAAGTTGGGAACATGTCAAACCCATCTGCCAAACATAGTTTTAAAATCAATTTAATGCCTGTTTGAACATCCACTCGCTCCTGGAGGGCAAAATCTCCCGTTATCTTTCCATAAGACCTCAATAAGATAATCCACCAGAGTCCTGTCAAAACAACATCATGCTATTTGAGATGCATACTTACTAAACATATGATCATGGATACACCAAAAGGTAAAAACATGAGAAATACCATGTGCGTTGATAGTAGATACATAAAATTTCATTTAAATGGTTTGGTTGCAGTGTATCTTAGAATGAACTTTATCGGAATGTTTACCAGAGTCAACAGGAGCGACACGGCCTATTGCTGACTCTCCAAAATCAGGATCCAACACTTCCTCGACCGCTTGATTGTTGCCATCAAGAGATACAGACCTAACCTTAACACTGGCTGGCATCAATCCCTGTCCAGGGCTGTAACAGTCCACAGTCTTTTCCCAGCTCTGGTATTACAAAATAAAATAAAGTCATAGGTCAGAATTTTCATCAAGGTACTTATGTATCTTCAAATCAACATATAGTAAAAAATGCACCATTTCTCCATTAAAACAAGTATATTAATAATAACTAGCAGGTAATTAGATTTAAAATAGAAATATCAGTCAATCAAAGCCAAAGCATACTAATGATTACAATGCAAAGTAAATAACCTTAGAATATATTGCAAAGAAATTAAGAATAGGGCACGGGATGTAAATAAACACGTTCGGAACATTATATCTGTATGGAACCATTAATCTTCCCATAATAGTAAGGACAAAAGGATAACCTGTAACAGAGAAGAAGTAAGAGACAACCATTACTCGAGGGTTCCAAACTTGGTGATTAGAAAAATACCTGCAACTGAAGGGTGTGGAGAAGGAAATTCCGGACAATCTCTGTCTCTCCCTTGAGCATAAAGGCAAGAGCAGAAGGAACAAAATCCCTTATGAACACTTGATCATAGTTAAGGGGAGTGGTATCAGATGAATCGTTTGCCGCAACAGTCCCAATCGGGCTTCCACAATAATTCACAACCGCGGCTCTCAGAAGATTCCATGCTTCTTTCTCTAGTGCCGATTCCTTTTCCTCCTCTGGAACCGATGTAGCAGGAGACCGGGATTCTTCCAACCCAACTTTGGTGAAATTTTCTTCTTCGATCCTCTCTACCTCAAGAGGGTTTACACTAGTAACGTAAATTCTCTCTGGCCTCACACATTCAATTTTAGGCCCAATTGTTGTCGAAGACATGCAAGTTTCTTCTTCTGAGGTTTTGATGGCAACAGCAGACGAAGACCCCCCATTAGGATTCTTGATTTCTGAATCCTCCTGCAAGAATTCGGCACTCGCTGCAAAATCTGACAATGCCCTTCTATGGATTTTGGGCATACTCGTACATCTTTTGAAAGCGACGTGTCTAAACCATGACGATCTGTTGAAGGATCCACATGAGACGGCTAAGATTTTTAAAGATGAGATGTATGAGGGTTTCCTTTGTGCTGCAAAAGAGCATCGATTAAGCAATCGACAGCAGGGCTGCGCTGCTAATGTTCCCAACGAACTGCTAGGACTCATAATTAACGGCGATTTTTCACAGCGACGTCTATATCTGCCGAAAACAGAGAGATTATCATACACGGGTCTAGATCCAGATCTGGATTGAAAATTTGTATAACCTAAATAACGAATATCTATTATACAGAAAACTTTGAGCTTTAGAGGGGCCAGATTGTACCTCCCAAACAACACCCAATGAACGAAATTCTCACACCCTTCCTGCGTACCAGAAATCTCAATCTCTTATCTTATAGACAGAGATATCAACAAACACAAATGACCGACGCACGAAATAATAATGGTAGAATCCCAAAACTCACAGAAGAATAATAATGGCAGAATCCCAAAACTCACAGATGAATTCTTCTTATGCCAAATACGCTACGTACCAAAACCACTCGAATAGCGCACGTTTAATGAATGAAAGATTAAAGTGTATGACTACGTTTAGCCACAACCACAAACTGAACACGGTCGGACGGACAAAACAAATATCAGCAGTCGGTGAGTAACTCAGAGCTCGAAATATCTTACACATGGATAACGGAAAGGTTGAACTTTGTCCATGAAAATAAAGTCAAACTCCGCCTTGCCTTTCGAAAGCTGCGTTTGCCCCTACTTCCTTGAAGCTTCGGAACATTAAACATGTTTATTGCAATTACATGTACTCTGTATTATAAAAGTTCGTATTCAAGTTTTGGTTTTCGGATATTTATTTTTTTTAATTTTGGTTCTTGGATTATATTTTTTTAATTTTGTTTGAATTTGATGAAAAAAAAAATTAATTTTATTTGAAATTTGATGAAAAATTATTAGATCAGATTTAATTATTTAATTTGTATAATCTAAATATTTTTTTTAAAAATAAATATACTAAATACATTAAAAATATAATTTAAATAATAAAAAATTATAATTTCATTTAAATTTATATAACTGAATTTCAATTAGAATGTTTAGACAACTTATTGCAATTATATTTAAATAGCACACTAATCATGTGTTCACTTTTTGGGGGTGGTAAACATTTTTTATTTTTTATTTTTTTCGTTTACTCTTTATTAGAATGTGGTCGCAAAGATTTTTTAATAATAATTTTAGATTAATAAAAAAATAATAATAATTTAATATTTCAAAGATATTTCATTTCACCGTTAATATTTGATATTATTAAAATAATTTTGGATTAATAAAAAAAAATTAATAATTGAATACTTTAAATATATTATTTGATATTATTAAAATAATTTTGGATTAATAAATATATTTATGGTTAATGATGATGATGATGATTAATTGGTCTATTGAACCTTAAGAGGGTAAGTGATTACTTGTGATTTTTTAAAATTGTGTTTATGTGCTCGAAAAGCATTAAGAGAAGCTTTCCAAGATCATCATACTTTTGTTGAGTTAAGAGGTTAGGAAGGTTAGTAGTGTGATCAATATTTTGAAAATGAGATCTAATATGGGTATAGGCTGGACAATCTATGAGAAAGTGTTTTTCATCTTCAACCTTCTTAGTGTCACAGAGCCTAGAGGTGACACACTCTTTCATCCCATGGAGTTTTAGGAATTGACCAACGCCCAATTTCACTATAAAACTCGTGAGAATTATAAATATATTTATAATTTATAATTTTATTAATTAAAATTACTTTTATAAATTTAAAATTAAAAATACAGACGAAACTCTTAATATTTGTAATTAGAACTATGTTTTATCAATTTGAAATTAAAAATACAAATAAAACTCTTAAAATGTAATATTAATATAGAACAGAAGCCCAAATAATGGTGAAGATGACTATAAAGTATGGTGCCGAAAGTGTAGACCAGGGATGTTAGTGGTGGATAATGTTATCGAAAATAGGACACCAAAAAGAGCACTTTCGGATAAATATGACTTATTCCTTCCACGTCGACCATTTCACCTATGGATCGTATTCACCGAAAGACTAAACCAAGTTTTGTGAACCAAGTTTTTCACAATGTGCCCACAATCATTCATTCGTGATCTCCACGTGCAAAAATTGTCTTTGATCACACCGGAGTTTATGTCAAGGATGCTAGTGGAGGGTAGTGCCAGATGTTTCGAAGTTAACGTTAAAGTGGACATCGTATGACGTGTCATCTTATCCTATTGGATAGCATGAAATTGGATAACTAGTTTGATGGGAGGAGATGCAACTTTTTTCCCATTGTAAAACAAAAGAAACAACCCATCGTATATTGTTTGTCACACATGATGGCACCATTGAAATAGTGAAACATTGGAAAATCCACCTATAAACTATATTATAGAGCATGGTTATATGTATATAACCAAGATGTTGGAATACGTTAACTATCTTATAGAGCATCCATATATGTATATATCCAAGTAACATAAAGGAGGGAGTGGTTGAAATGTGAAATTATATATAATATTTTTATACCCAAGTAACATAAAGGAGTGGTTGAAATGTGAAATTATATATAATATTTTTATAACCAAGTAACGTGGAGGGATAGTGTAAATGTGATATTATCTACTATAGTTGAAATATGGTATCATATACACATGTTTGTTATAAAGAATGGATAGTGTAAATGTGATATTATGTATTATAGTTAAATATGGTATTATATATACATGTTTTTGTTATAAAGAATGTGTATATTTTTTTCAACTATTGTTAATTGTTAATTGAGTTTAGTTTAGTTGGAAGGATTGATTGTTATTCTTTTTGTCTGGGTTTAATTTCCGTAAGTGGCATGTTCAGTGCATAATGAGGATATTGTTGTAATGGTTTCAAGCTCTGTTGTTGATCGACTTTGTGCCCTGAAGATTATAGGATTTACCGTGTCGAAATGGAGAGAGGTACTTGGGGTTTTCCTCGAGCTTTATAACCTAGAAAAAAAAAATCTAAATATCATCTTTAATTTTCGCTTAAAAAATTAGTATATATAGTGTTTGGCTTTTATTATGCTACTTGGACTTAGGATTTGCCCTATCTACCATTCAACCTTCATCTTAATTATGTTTTGTGATATTATATTTTTAGTGATTGCACATCCATGGGAAGCTTTACTTATTACTTATCTTAAAGTAGGAGTGTATGCCTCTATCTAATGAAAGAGGTGGGTTTTATTATTTGATCTTTAAAGAGCATGGGTTATTTTGTTATATCCTTAAAGATGACGAGTTATGTAATTCTATGAAGAATATGAGCTTATTGATAATTTTCCCTACCCATTTTTTATTCTTCTATGTTTCTCTTGTTTGTTTAAAGTCTTTGCTGTTTTCAAAATACTACAAATTTAGCTAAGTATGAGTCTCAAAGGTCATAGGTTGACTTTCAATGCAAAGCAATCTCTTTTGAGAAGTAAATGGTTACTTCCTTCACATTTTGCATTTGTGTTAACTAATAATCTAGAGGTTTCCAAAATTTGGTTTGTATCTATGCTTTTCTCTGCATTCTACATTGGTTACAATGTGGAATGTGGAAGCTTTGGTTCTTCACTTTTGCATCTCCACTTTTCTGCATTCATGCATTGTGTTGTCAATGCATGATGCAAAAGCCCTATTCCATCCAATCCACTCCAATCCTTCACATTCCACGTCACCTATAAACCCCCTCCAATTTTCCCTTACTTTTATTTTCCCACTTTATGATACTGAAAATCACCATCGTTGCACAACTCCTTGTGCATTTATATTTGATTTCACATGTGGCATCTCTCATTAAACACAACAAAATCTAAAGAAGCCTTAACCTTTATGGTCATCATAATTGTACTCCAAGATTTGGGAAGAACATCAAGAAAGCAGCCACAAGTTAGTTACATGTTATTCAAGCCTCTTTTTTTATAAAATACAAAGATTAAATGTTGAGGATGCCACCTAAGAAGAGATTTGAGACATATTGTAGAGATACCATGAACACGTTAGCTCGAAAAGATAAAGACTACCATTAAACCTCAATTTATAGATGGTACGTAGATATGGAAGAAGAGAAGTAAAAACACAAAAAAAATTAGACTTTTAGATTAGCTAAGGCAAGATGCATGCCTAAAGTGTTCGACTTTTGGGAGGTCATGCATTGGTGTTCAAAGAAATTCAACTCCAAGCATCTACTAGTTATTTTAAAAGAGGTTGTTAAAACTCATGTTCTTCTTGGCCCATCTATGTTCAAGAGCATCTTAAGGTTCTTGAAACCAATTAATGTTTTTAGGGTTCCTGAGGTCGATGCCTTTTTAGGAACTCATGGGATGGTGGTTCTATTTACAAAGAGTGGTCCATGCACCTGACTACTTAGGGCATTGAGGCATATCAAATTGAAGTTACAAATTTGGTTGAATCATATTGGGAGTTAACATGGTTATTTGCTCGAGTCATAAACCAAGAAACCAATATGCAAGTTCTTAAGTATGTCTTACAAGTTATATATTACACTCTACATAGAGAACCAGTTTTCAACTAGGTTGAGCTCGTATCCAATGAAATCACCCATCAATTCTCAAATTTCCCGAAAACCATAAAATTCTTCATGCCCTTGTAGCTCATTTATGCATTAATTTTCTATAATTCATTTGAGAAATTGGTTCCAAAAGGAGATGCCAAGTTAAAAATTGATCTAATATCAAATTTGTATTCTTCCTTATTAAGACGCAAAGCCCCATTCCACTTTTATAGGTTCAAGAAGCATTTGTAGGGAGATTCAAGAAAACGATCATTGGACTGGATTATCTGAATTGGATCCTCTCCAAAACTTTGTAATACACACTTAGTTTCTTTCCCTTTTGAAATTTTTATAAACATGTCCTTTTTGTTTCATTTTGTCTTTTTTACAAAAATTAGAAGTGGAAACGAACCATTGTGATGGTTGGCCTTCCAAAGGCAACCCATTAAAAATGAAGGTTGTATTGAAGAAGGACATCAACAAGGAGATGCAAGGAGAGATGGGGAAAGACAGTAACATAAATTAGAGCTTAAAGAGGGTAACCTACTTGAAGTTGAGTGGACAAAAGAGTTAATGTGCATGTTCACTCTTAAGAGAAGTTGTCTCTGAGCCATGGTCGTATGCAATTTTGGTGTGTCAGTGAGTAACAATGCACAAAATCTGTGTATAGCTCACCCCTTTATAATTTCTCCTGAGCATAATAAAAATCTCATTTAAATGTTGAAATATGTGGGTTACTGCAATCTATTCCTTAGGAATTCTGGTTATGAGTTGCAGTGATCTATGCATACTCTATTGAAGTATATTTTCATCATGTAGCACTCGTCCACGTAATTTATTATTTATGTTCGACAACACATGTATTCCAATAGAGGACAAACACCTTCGGTAACCACTCACACAACCAGATCAAAGATCAACACACCAATGTTTTGACATTGGTAAAACCCCTATGGGGAAACATCCATGGCCCCAGCCAACACAACCACTTTGAGCAGTTTATTAATGCAAAAGAAAAAGGTTACAGAGAGATTTTACAAGAGAGTTTCTCACAATCGATCATCGATAAATGACCCTATATGCTCTTTAAATAGAAATCATGGACCAATTGGGTGTTAATCCACGGATCAATGGTCGTTAATATCGAGGAGAATATGAATCATCGGATCACTCTGTTATCACATGATGTTGTCTGGAGTCGTATGTGTTCGTTGTTGGTACCTAAGTCTGTATTTTTGTCCTATCCAACTCCCCCTCTCGGAGGCCAAGTCTTAAGTTTTTCCCCCTTTGATTGCTAAAATCATTTTGTTTGCCCTTGTTCGTTTGTGTGCCCTGATTTCCCTTGATCTCATTTCTGAAAGAAGTCTTGGCCCAACGCCTTTTTTTTTCTCTAAGGTTAAGCACTCATCCCTTTTTGTTGTAGTAACTGGTCTCCCTGTTTTCCCCAACCCACAACAAAGTTGTCCAGGTCCTTGTTCACACAGGCCGCAGCCATGGACACAAAGCGCAGTTTTCATAATAGTCCATTTCGGGCTCGAAATGCAAGCAACAGGCAAGTTTGATTTTTTAGCGGCGGAGATTCTAGGAGCGTTTCAGATTTGCGGCCCTCAGGCGAAGTTTAAATGTCAGATAGAGGTCCAAAGTTAAAAATCAAATGTTGCGTATCCTTCCTCATCGGACGGGCACTATCTATTTTGGATTTCGAGTTTCGGGATTAGGGGTGTTGCTCCCTTTGGCTTTCTCCGAAGCCCAAAGTCTCGAAATCTTCGAGGTCCTGAAGTTCCTAAATGGAATGAGGATATGATCTAAGCCATTGATCGTTAGTCGAAGAGGATTGTTGATCTCCGTGTGTAAAGACAATTCGCGAAAATGACTTTCGGGAGTTTTGAAGTGGGGCAAAGGTGAGCTTCACGAAGCGCGAAGTGCGAAGTAAAACTGGACCGCGGATCTTGTGGGGCACGTGGAGACGAGAGCAGTGGACTCGTAGCTTCGTGAATCAGAGGATTTGCGTGAAGCAATGTGCAAGTTCACCGAAAAATGAACTCCTGAAGCGCCTGTGGAGATAAGCATTGGGTCATGGCCCGAAGTCGCATGCAAGAAAAGGTGTGGAGTTCAAGTGAGTTGCGCCAAAGGTCGAAGATGCCTGTGTTAGTTTCCAAATGAGACCATCACGGTTTCAAGGTGTCGGGTTGACTCAAAGAGCCTTTAGCAATACCTAGTGGTTCCTTAGGCGTCAAGCCCCGTCCTGATCCCGATGAAAGTAGTTAATGGAAATGGGGATGGTGGTTGAAACCTCGTCTCACCCCATAAATGGAAAGCTTGAAAGAACTGGTTGTGGAGGAAAACTATCAGCCCAGAGTTCCCCTGTGGACGGATTTTCCTATAAGCCCATATTGATCTGAGCTCGCATCTGACATAAGAATGCATGCACAATCTGACACAAGAAGAGGCAGATGAAAAGCCTTGAATGCAGTGGCCCGATTGCGCCCCTAGTGGTTGTAGACAGTTCTGAATAAATAAGTAGTTTTGATATTTTGTTAAGGTCGTCAATTGGTTGAGCAGAGCTCCCTATTTTGTAATTTTTGATACCATGACTGTTCTCTGGTTATGTATCACATTTGAGACTTTTGCAATAATATAAGTCAGCATCTTTCCATCTCTTTGTAAAAACTGTGCTAAAACACTCGGGCAAGGAGGATCTAGTCGAGGGTTGTAGTTGTATTGTAATGTAGGTTTGATTACAATATTTATGTGACCAGTTTTAGTCAGCTTAATTGTTATCTTTTCCCTCTCACATTGAATGACTCGGGCATGGAGGATCCAGTCGAGTTGTTGTAGTTGCATGATAATGTAGGTTTGATTATTATGCTGCTGTGACTGTGTCGTTTGGACATATTTCGATGTCTGGAGCTTGAGTTCTATATCATTCTTGAGCCTGAGCTTTTCCTCTCTGCAATATACCAGATATAAAAAGTATGCAGAATAGAAATGAAATGCTAGAAATGGCATAATAACAGTAATATAACCAGCATAATCTCCACAATAACACAGAAATGATATAATAACAACAACAGAAATAACACTTTGATTCATAAAGCAATGTTGACAAGCCTCTTCGAGGGTGCAACCTCCAGTCGAGAAGCGCTCTGTTACAATAATCTTCAAGCTAGGGTTTTCATACCCTCGACCCTTATTTATACTAAATATGTCTATCAAGAGAAGCATCTAGAGGAAGATCCTTCTAGAAGCGGAAGCTTCTATTAGGTCTTCTTACATCCGCTTTATTCTATTTTATTGAAAGGCCTTATTAATATTGACCTTTATTACATCTGAATATATTGATCTACCTATGTGTGGGTTACGACCCTAACATGTCTGCCCCCTTAAAAACAGCCTTGTCCTCAAGGCTTGAGATGTGGAAATTGCTGCAGAATGGTAGTTGGTTCCCAAGTGGCATCTGCTGGAGTCGTATCTTTCCACTGGACTAGCACTTCCTTGATGGTTCTCTGACATAGGCGACGCACATGCTGGTCCAAAACTGATTCTGGTTGTAAATGGATCCTTCTTCAGCTAACTCTGAAAGGTTGGTTTGAATTTTGCACCTAGTTCCAATCACCTTCTTTAAGCATGAAACATGAAAAACAGGATGTAGCTTCGACTGTCTGGGCAGAGCTAACTGATAGGTGACTTGCCCCACACGCTTGAGAACTATATAAGGACCATAAATTTGGGCGCTAGCTTCTGACAATGCTCAGCCTTGAAGGAAGTTTGCTTGTATGGTTGCAGTCGCAGAAACACCTGATCCCCTTCTGCAAATTGACGTTCAAAGCGACCTTGATCTGCTTGTTGCTTCATGCGATT
Organism: Picea mariana; assembly: GCA_032191745.1. Taxonomy (NCBI): domain Eukaryota; kingdom Viridiplantae; phylum Streptophyta; class Pinopsida; order Pinales; family Pinaceae; genus Picea; species Picea mariana. The sequence continues at coordinate 34,116 of JASDQU010753851.1, forward strand.
CTGTGCCATGACCAAGTTCTCTTTAAGGGTACGAAGAATATCCTCTCGAACTGTAAGTGTTTGGTCAACCGCCTGGACCTTCGAGGTACCTGGTAAGTATGAGAGAACTGAAGGTGGCTTCTGTCCATATACCGCTTCAAAAGGAGTCATGCATGTAGTTGTATGGTAGGAAGTGTTGTACCACCATTCAGCTAGGGGTAACCATTGAGCCCACTGATGTTGCTTCTCAGAGGCAAAGCACCTCAGATATGTTTCCAAACACTTGTTGACAACTTCTGTTTGACCATCAATCTGAGGATGATAAGTTGTGCTGAGATGCAATTGGGTGCCCTGTAGCTTAAACAATGCTTGCCAAAAATTGCTTGTGAAAGTTGGGTCACGATCAGAAACAATAGAGTGGGGCATGCCATGAAGCTTGAAGACCTGGTCCATGAAAATTTGAGCCACCTTGGATGCAGTAAATGGGTGTTGAAGAGCGCATAAATGAGCATACTTGGAAAGGCGATCCACAACCACCATTATGACTAATTTATTCCCCGATTTGGGTAAGTCGGTAATAAAGTCCATAGAGATATCCTTCCAAATAGCAGGTGGAATCGAAAGCGGTTGTAGTGTGCCCAGAGATTTGATTGTTTCTCCCTTGTGGCATTGACACACCTCACTTTCAACAACAAAATTATGGATGTCATGTTTCATACCATCCCAGAAAAAGGAACGTTTGACCCTGTCATAGGTTTTGGTGAACCCTGAGTGCCCCGTTGTGGGTGTAGCATGAAGCTCAGAAAGTACCGTGGATTTAAACTTTGATTATTTACTTAAATACAAACGACCTTTGTATCGAAGCTCATCTTGGAGCCAAGAGTACCCTGGGGGAGACGGAGCATTGGTTTGCAATTGTTGGATCAGATGTGAACTTTTGGGATCTTGTAGCCATTCCTAGCGCACAGCTTGGAGCCAATCGGGTACAATGAAGGAAAGAGAAAAAAGGGATCCTTCTTCTTCATACTTTCGGGACAGTGCATCTGCCACTACATTGTCTTTGCCCTTCTTGTAAATGATCTCATAATCATATCCAAAGAGATTAGTCACCCATTTTTGTTGCTCCAGGGAGGAAATGTGTTGTTCCAGAAAGTACTTGAGGCTTTGATGGTCGGTCTTAATTTGGAAGTGTTGCCCCAAGAGATAAGGACGCCACAGATCAACGACATGCAAAATAGCCAACATTTCCTTTTCATAAATGGGTTTGCCCAGATTCCTTTCAGACAGTTGCTTGCTAGTGAAGGCCAAAGGTCGACCCTCTTGCATAAGGACAACGTCGATTCCTTTCCCTAATGCATCACAATCCAACACAAAGGTCTTTTTGAAATCAAGAAGGGCCAGAACCGAAGTGGTGCACATGGTCGTCTTCAAGGTTTGAAAAGCTTGAGCAGCGGCTGGATTCCAAGTGAAAGAGTTATTTTTTAGGAGAGCAGTGAGAGGTGTTGCAATCTTTCTGTAGTTCTTAACAAACTTGTGATAATACCCTGTTAAGCCCAGAAATCCATGCAAGATTTTGAGATTCTTTGGGTGCGGCCAATATTGCATAGCTTCAATCTTTTTCGGATCCACCCTGACGCCATCCTTGCCAACCAGATGACCCAAGTATTCTATTCTGAGGCACCAAAAGCACATTTAGACTGTTTCAGGAAACGTTGGTGCTAAGAGAGTAGATGGAGAACTTGATCCACATGAGTAAGATGGTCTGTCCAGGTTTTGCTATAGATGAGGATATCATCAAAGAAAACTAAGACAAAATGACGAAGAAAGGGACGGAAGACATGGTTCATGAGGCTTTGGAAGGTGGAGGGGGCATTGCACAAGCCAAAGGGCATGACCAAAAACTCATAGTGGCCCTCATGAGTTTGAAAGGCCATCTTGGGAATGTCTGCCTCTTTCATACGTATCTAGTGATAGCCCGAGTGAAGATCAAGTTTAGTAAAGAATTGGGCGCCACTCAATTCATTCGGGAGGTCATCAATGACAGGAATGGGGAATTTGTCTTTAATGGTCAATTTGTTGAGGGCACGGAAGTCAAGACACATTCTCTAAGAACCTTCTTTCTTCAGGACCATGACTACAGGAGAAGAGTAAGGGCTCGTACTAGGGCGGATAATGCCTGCATTAAGGAGTTCCTGGACCATTTTCTCAATTTCATTTTTTGTGTGAAAAGGGGTGGTGATATGGACGGATATTGGGAGGAAGGCTTCCGGGTACAAGGGGAATGGAATGATCATGAACATCGCGGGAAGGAAGGAGTCCTTGGGGAGTGGAAAATACCATTTGATGTTTAGAAAGGAGGGCTTGGAGTGTAGTGACCCGGAATTGTAAAGACATTTATATAGATGTAAAGACCAGATTCGTAAATACACTTATATTTCTACCAATTTACTTAATTTCTGTAAGCTTTTAAGAAGTATAATTTTAAAAATTTCAAAACTATCTCCATACTTGCGTAAATAAAATTCGGCAATAAATATTAAATTTAAGTAAACAATTCACAATTTTGAGTTTAAATACCTGTCTCTGATGCTACTATCTGCAGCAGCTTGAACCTTCGCTTGAACCTGCTCCTTAGAACACCCCAAAACCAGCCACCCTACCGACCAGTACGCCTGGCCCTAGGACATCTATGGACGTCCTAGCCCTCCGAGCCCAAAACCCCTCAGCCCCGGTGCACTATAAATCCCACTGTCAAATTTCACTCTGTCCCCCAATGCTCCCCAAAATCTCCTCTCGTCGAATGCATGAATGAAATCCCTCCAAAAAAAATGCCCCCCTCTCCATGGTCCTTCTCCTTCCCTTATGCCTCCTTCACCGTCCTCGCACATTCATTTCCCACCAAACACCTTATCCATACATTTATTTCTATTAAATGGTCTTATCCTTTACTTAATGTTCCTTTTAC
>JASDQU010753851.1:38724-59647 GCA_032191745.1 Picea mariana
GAGTTATACTCTGGTCTGAAGAATACTGTACTGATGAAATCCCCAAATGCTTAACTAGAAAGAAATGCGTATTTACTTGGCAACCCGAACACAGTTGCGCGGCAATAGATCTTTTCTGTTTTAATTTGTTTATGTTTCTGTTCCCCAAGGGTTAGGTATTCAAGGGTTCTACAGACAAGGGTTTTCCCTGTGCTATAGCTCTCTGATATACGTGTGGGGTCCAACAGTAGTACTTGGCCCAATATCTCAGGGCACTAAATAAGGAGGATAGACTGTACCCTTAGCCGTACTACCCGACTACCCAGGTACTAGAGAGTATCTTCCCAAGTGTTGTTCTCGGTGACACTATAGCAGTCCGGTGACCGATAGGTTTATCTAAAGAGGGCTTCAGGAAATCTAGGCCGATCTGTACACAAGTGTTGTATGATGCGCTACCACTCGAAGGGGTACCAACAAGGGTTACAAGGGTGGCCAACAGATGTGCACTTAAGAACCACTTGTATTTCCTGCGTGTATGAATCCCTCAACCGTGGGTTTATGCGCGTAACGACAAATCTCTGTGGCTTAAAGACACCGGAATACGTATCTATCCTGGAAAAAAAAATTCCCACAATTTTTGCCATGGAAAGTGCTCTGATACCACTTGCAATATACCAGATATAAAAAGTATGCAAAACAGAAATGAAATGCTAGAAATGGCAGAATAACAGTAATATAACCAACATAATCTCCACAATAACACATAAATGATATAAGAACAACAACATAAATAGGACTTTGATTTAGAAAGCAATGTTCACATGCTTCTTCGAGAGGGAAACCTCTAGTCGAGCAGCGCTCTGTTACAATAATCTTCAAGCTAGGGTTTTCATACCCTCGACCCTTATTCATACTAAATATGTCTATCAAGAGAAGCATCTCGAGGAAGATCCTTCTAGAAGCAGAAGCTTCTATTAGGTCTTCTTACATCCACTTTATTCTATTTTATTGAAAGGCCTTATTAATATTGACCTTTATTACATCTGAATATATTGATCTACCTATGTGCGGGTTAGGACCCTAACACTCTCCAAGCTGCTTGAAAGCTTGATGCCCATAGCAGTCTTGTCCACCTTTCTCATGAAGTCTTCCATCTGCTCACACTCAAACTCAATTCATTGATTAAAGTTAATGTGGCCCTCACTTCCATGTGCATTTCTTGCCCAGTTTGGTGTTGAAACATCATTCATATATTGAGTTTTGTCCTTTGACCTCCACTCATATAAAACCAACATCCACCAAAAACTTTGATGGGTACTATGCTTATCCTCCCGCAATATGAGGGTGACTTCTAGTGCTAACATTCTTGGTGTCATTGTCAGGGAACGAATTGAAGACATTTCTCTGGGTAAGAACGACAAACAAGTCATGATTTTGAAGTTGCATCGGATATCAGTACCATTGAAGATTGCAACTTGCACCTGACGACTCCACTGTTTCAGTTGTGGCTCCAAAAGGCAGACACACAAGGTCCACTCCACAGTTGCCTCTGGCAACACCTGAAGCCGACCCAAAGAAAATTATTAGAAAGGGAAAGACCCCTCAAGAAGGGATTTAGACTGCTATACCTGGTGATTCTGGTAATTTTCATAATCCTTCTTTAAAAACTCCAGTAGCTGCTTCTAATTCTCCTATTATACCATCTGTTGGAGTTTCCAAAAATTTGAATTTTGGGATTTTTCCTGTTGATTTCTCCCCTCCTAGTCTCGGTTTGGAAGGAGAAATCTTTGACACCCCTGTTTCCCCTGAAGTTGTACAATGGTTTAGACCCAGAACCTTAGAAGACTTTCCCACTCTGGGCTTTACTACTCCTCCTCCTATTAGGGTTGTTGTATCCAAAGTGGGGGGAAACTTCTTTCCCTTTAAACCCTGTAGCTTTTTCCCCCAACACTCAGTCATTCCCCTTTTCTCCCAGAAGCACACTTCCAGTCTCACCTGTCCAAACTCCATCTCCTCCTAGTTCTCCTCTAGTTCACATTCCAATGGCAGGAGCTAATCCCTCTAGAAACAGAATGGATGCTATAGTGGCTGCTAGATACGCCCCTCTTGTTCTACCTCGACCTCTAAATGATCTCCTAGCTTGTGGCTACCTTAACTAGTTTCCCAAGTTCACGGGTGAGGGAAACATAACTACAGAGCAACACCTTGCAACCTTTTACAGTTATGCAAATAATTATGTCATTGTGAATGAAGATGTATGGATGAGAATTTTTGTTCATAGCCTTGATGGGGAGGCTAGGAAATGATTTAGGGCCTTGGCTCCTAGATCTATTGATGGGATTGAAGCCCTAGATAATGCATTCTTAATACATTGGGGGGATAAAAAATATTTCCTTTACTATATTACAGAGTTTGGATCACTAAAGAAAGAAGAAGGGGAATTCGTTTCTAACTTCTCAAAGAGGTTTAATAAAATGTATAATAAAACTCCCACTAAGATTAAGCCTACAAAAACCTCTGCCAAAATTACTTATGCTAGCGCTTTCAACCCTGAGTTTTGCCTCCTATTGAGAGAAAGAAGAGCTACCTCCTTGACTCATATGCATGATGCGACCCTTGAAGTAGAGTCCAATATATTGGCAGTTGACAAACTTAGGAGTAAGGTCGATAGAGACAGAAGAAAGGGGAGGTTTGAAGCTTCGACCTCTGGTTCCTATGTTGCCCACCCTCAAGTAGATGAATTGGCCAAGCTAGTAAAATCCCTCTCTACTGAGGTGGAAAGGTTGAAATTGGAAGGAAAGCAGAGCTATAGGAATCCCCTAAATGTTGATAATAGGGGCAATTTCAAAAGACCAAATAACGCCCCTCAGATCATCTAGAGAGATCAAGGGAACATGGATAGGGATGACCACAAAATTCAAGATCCCCTCCAAAATAACCTTGTTGTTGATGAAGAAGGAGAGGAAGAAGATCTTGATCCTGAAATCCATTGTCTTGGAGACGCCTCCTTATTTCCTCATTTAACCCAATCTACATATGAAGAGTCTCTCATGGATATCCAACTAAATGAGTTGAGAAAGGGGTAAAAGACTAGCAACAATCCAAATAGATATAGCCCGAGGTCTAGAAAGAAAGAAGGAAATCCTAATACTTTTGCTTAGCCTACTAGAGCAGAGAAGCATGATAAAGATGTGGCAGGCAATAGTAAAGAAAGGCAGGCATAAAACCCCCAACCAGTGGTCAAAAGCCCTATCTTAGAAGTGAAGGAGATTCTGAAACCTCCCTCCTCTTTTAAATTCGAGCATGAGATTCAAAAGATTGGGATCTTGGTGCCTCTTTCGGAGTTAGTCAAGCATGAAGAATTCAAGAGGTGCCTCTCTAAAATGTTGCAACCCGATCCTTCACCTCATTTTACAGACTCAGTCAACCTCCAAGATGAAAAGCCAGTTGTCATACTAGGGCCTTTGGTAGAGGATAGAGATGATTCCTCACCCCCTTTTTATACATCATTGAATATTCATGACAAAGTGTTGCACAATTGCTTGATGGATTTGGGGGCATCTCACAATCTCATGCCTAACATTGTCATGGATGAGCTCATGCTAGAGGTTACAAAAACGTACCACGACCTGTATTCATTCGATTCCAGAAAGGTGAAATGCCTCGGGGTTATTAAGGACCTCGATGTCTCCTTGTTACAGTTGCCAATGAAGAGTGTGATCATGGACATAGTGGTAGTTGATGTTCCCCCTAAGTTTTGGGTTCTCTTGTCCAGATCATGGATCAAAAGACTAGGGAGAACCTTGCATATGGACCTTGCATATGCCACTATTCTGGTGTTTGGAGGTGAACAAAGAAGGCTTTACGGAGAAGCACAACTTGCGTACATCATCAGTGATGAAGCAAATCCGACCAACCACCCCATTTTCGCAGTAGATACTGATCCGAGGACCAGTATGTTACAACTCACTGATGGTCCTCAATCTCCCATAGAAATCAAAGAGCAGACCATCACCTCTTGTGAAGACCCTCCTTCCAATTCTCTGTTTGGAAAATGTTTTTTGATGGAGCAGCTTCTAGGGAAGGTGTTGGTGTTGGAGTGGTTTTTATTTCCCCTACCCAAGAGACCATATCTATGTCCTGCAAGTTGGAATTTGAAACAACAAACAATGTGGCAAAATATGAGGCTCTTGTCTTGGGTTTGAGAGCTGCAAAGGACATGAAGATTGAGGAGCAGTTTTTGTAGATGCTGAGTTGATTGTTCATCAAGTCAGAAATCTATATCAGGCTAAGCACCCAAGGCTAAGGGCCTATAAAAATGAAGTATGGGATATGGTGGATAGTTTCTTTCTGGCTTTTAATATCTCATTTGTTCCAAGAGAGGAAAACTCTATGGCAGATTCATTCGCTATCTCGACAAGTAATTTCAGGGTCCCTTTGCCCCCAAAGCTCAAATACGAGGTTGAAGTAAAATGCAGACCCTCTATTCCTGACAATGCCAAGCATTGGAAGGTCTTCGAGCATGATCTTGAGATTAAATTTTTTTTTGAGACTGTGGATGAATTCTATGATTTTCATATAGATCGGGATCAAGATACTGAAGAAAGCCCTCATGCTGATGTTTTTATGAATAAGATTGCTAACCATCGTATTGTTCAGTTGCCTAGCAACCATATTCCAAAGGGGCTTGTCCCTTTGGAAAGATTGTTTGACATAAATGATGTTGTTGTGAGGGTTGAAAGATCAACTAAAGAGGTTGACGTGATTGAATGCAATCTAGGAACGGAGAAGGATTCTAAGTATGTGAAGCTGTCTAGCGAGTTGTCAAAGGAGAAAAGGGCTGAGTATGTCAAACTTTTGAGGAAATTCGTTGATGTTTTCGCTTGGAAATATGAAGACTTAAGAACATACGACACGAACAACATGGAACACAAAATTTCCTTGAAAGAAGAGGCAAAACCTTTCAGGCAGAAGCTCAGACAGATAAACTCCATGTTGTTTCCTATTATAGAAAGGGAAGTAAAGAAGTTGTTGGATGCCCATATCATTATCCCCTTGAGATATTCAGAATGGGTGGCTAATTTGGTACCTGTGAGGAAAAAGAATGGAGAAATCAGGTTATGTGTTGACTTCTGGAATTTGAACAGGAGCTCCAAAAAATACAACTACCCCTTGTCAAAGATGGAGCACGTTCTACAGAGAGTGACCGGTTCATCCATGATGTCTATGATTAATGGCTTCTTTGCTACAATCATATCTTTGTCTTGCATGAAGATAGAGAGAAGACAACTTTCACAACTCCTTGGGGTACATTCATGTATGCCAAAATGACCTTTGGACTGATGAATGCAGGAGAAACCTTCCAGCGAGCCATGGGCATTGCCTTCATTGGAGAAAAGGACAAATTTGTAGTCATCTACCTGGATGACATTACAGTATTCTCCAGATCTAATAAAAAGCATTGTCACCATTTGAAGAAATTTTTCTTGAAGTGCAGAAGGTTTGGACTCTCCCTCAATCCTAATAAGTCTTTATTTGCTATGCAAAAAGGAAAATTGTTGGGGTATATTGTGTCAGATGAAGGGGTAAAGATCGATCCAAGCAGAGTAGAGGCCATCCAGTCCTTATTGTTTCCCAGATCGAAGAAAGAGGTTCAATCTTTCTTGGGTAAAATCAACTTTCTGAGGAGGTTCATTTCTAATTATGTTGAGTTAGTTAAGAACATTATAGACATGCTTAAAAAGGGGAAAGAAGTAAAGTGGACTGCTGATTCTAGAAATTTTTTTGACCAAATTAAGAAGGCTTTGACTGAAGCACATGTGCTTGTCAGTCCTGACTATTCTAAGGAATTTATGATATTTTCTTTTGCTTCGTCTGATACATTAGTTGTTATGTTGCTACAGAGAAATTTTGAAGGGTTAGAGCAACCTATTTCCTTTTTCAACAGAGCATTGAGGGATGCAGAGGTGAGATACGATATAATGGAGAAGCAAGTGTATGCTTTAGTCAAATACCTCAAAGCTTTCAGAATCTATGTCTTACATTCAAAAATTATTGCATATGTCCCCTCGGCCTCAGTAAATGAGATATTGATCTAGCCTGACATAGATGGGAAAAGAAGCAAGTGGATTGCCAAGATTCTGGAGTTTGACCTGGAAATAAAACCCACCAAATTGGTGAAAGGTTGAGATTTGGCCAGGTTACTGGCTGAATCAAATTACAAGGCATTGGGGGTAAATCTCATGAACATAGACTCAGAAAATCAACAAACTGGGATTGTTGCTAATGACTCTCATATCAGCCCCAATTTAGTATAATGCACCTGGTATAAAGACATCATACACTTCCTGCAAAAGTTGAAGCCTCCTGATGGTTTGGAAAAAAACAAGGTAAGGGCCTTAAAACTGAAAGCAATTAAGTATTGTATCATTGATCAAATTTTGTACTGGAAGGACCCCCTGGGAGTTTTGTTAAGATGCTTGGACCCACAAGAGGCCCAGGGAGTTATGACTGATTTTCATAACAACTCATGTGGGGGCATCATTTTTCGAGGACCATAGCTTATAAGATCCTCAGAGTTGGGTATTTATGGCCCAGCCTTTTCACAGATGTTTGTACAAATATTAGAGCATTTTCCCAGTGTCAGAAGTTTTCTAGAAAACAACAACTCAAATCTTTGTCTTTGAAACCTGTGATGGTTTATGGACCTTTTCAGCAGTGGGGTCTCGACTTCATTGGAGAGATCCACCTTGCCTCAAGTGGCCAGAATAGGTGGATTTTGACGACGACTAATTATTTTACCAAATGGATAGAAGCCATCCCTACAAGGAGTGCCTCCCACAAGGTGATCATAAATTTCCTTAAAGACGTCATGTCTCGATTTGGATGTCCAAGTAGGATTGTTACAGACAATGCTGCCCCTTTCAGAGCTGAGCCATTGATTAATTTTTGTGACCAATATGGGATCACACTGGTCCATTCTAATCCCTACTACCCTCAGGGAAATGGTTTAGCAGAATATTCTAATAAGAGCCTCATAAGGATCATCAAGAAGCTGTTAGAAGACAACAAGAAAGCCTGGGATTCAAAACTGAAGTTTGCATTATGAGCTAACAGAGTTCCAACCAAAAGGTCACTAGGCATTTCCCTTTTTCAACTGGTGTATGGCATTGAGGCTATTTTTCTTGCTCAACTAGCTTTGCTCGTGGCAAAGTTCCTCCAAGACTACCAAGGAGAACCTGATGACATGGTCAGGAGCATATTGCAGCTGGTAGAAGTGTAGCAGACCAGGGAGCAGCTGCTCGATAAAGCACGGGACCATCAATGCAAGATAAAGAGAGCCTTTGACAAGAAAGCAAACAAGGAGGATTTCCAGCTGGGGGATCTGGTGCTCAAATGGGATGCCCCCAAACAAGACAAAGGCAAACATGGAAAATTCGAAGCCTTGTGGATTGGGCCCTTCAAGATTTCTGAGGTATTCTCGAACAACACTTACAAATTGCAGAACTTGGAGGATTCTGAAGTGTTGGGTGGCCCTATCAGTGGGCATTTTCTGAAGAAATATTTTGTTTAAGCCATGAATGCTTCCCACCATTGTAAATATCGTTTTTCTTCTATTTTCATTTTTAATAAGAGACTCCATAATCCAAAGCTAAGGCACTGGTACTGCGCGCTCTTGGCAGCTCATAGGGAGCATGCCATCCCCTGTGGAGCCCAATGTTATCACATGATGTTGTCTGGAGATGTATGTGTTCATTGCTGGTACCTAAGTCTATATTTTTACCCTGTCCCTCTCCCCCTCTCACAGGACAAGTCTTAAGTTTTTCCACCTTCAATTGGTAAAATTGTTTTGTTTGCCCTTATTCGTTTGTGCGCCCTGATTTCCCTTGATCTCATTTCCGAAAGAAGTCTTGGCCCAACGCCTTTTTGTTTTTCTATAAGGTTAAGCACTCATCCCTTTTTGTTGCAGTCACTTGTCTCCCTGTTTACCCCAACCCACAAAAAAGTTGTCCAGGTCCTTGTTCACATAGGCCGTAGTCATGGACACAAAGCACAACTTTCATAACGGTCCATTTCGGGCTTGAAACACAAGCATCAGGCAAGTTCAATTTTTCAGTGGTGGAGATTCCAGGAGCGTTTCAAATTTGCGGCCCTCAAGCGATCGAAATTATAAAGTTGCGCGAAGTTTAAACGTCAGACAGAGGTCCAAAGTTGAAAATCAAATGTCGCGTATCCTTCCTCAGTGAATGGGCACAATCTATTTTGGATTTCGAGTTTCGGGATTAGGGGTGTTTCTCCCTTCGGCTTTCTTCAAAACCTGAAGGCCTGAAATCTTTGAGGTCCCGAAGTTCCTAAATGGAACGAGGATATGATCTAAGTCATTGATCGTCAGTCGAAGAGGACCGTTGATCTCCGTGTGTAAAGATAATTCACGGAAATGACTTTCGAGAGTTTTGAAGTGGGTCAAAGGAGAGATTCACGAAGCGCGAAGTAAATCTGGACCGCAGATCTTGTGGGGCATGTAGCGACGAGAGTAGTGGACTCGCAACTTTGTGAATTAGGGGATTTGTGTGAAGCAATGCGCAGGTTCCCCGACAAGCGAACTCCTGAAGCGCCTGTGGAGATAAGCGTTGGGTCATGGCCCTAGTTCGCATGCAAGAAAAGGTGCGGAGTTCAAGTGAGTTGCACCAAAAGCCAAAGACACCCGTGTTAGTTGCAAAATGAAACCATCACGGTTTCAAGGTGTCGGGTTGACTCAAAGAACCTTTGGAAATACCTAGCGGTTCCTTAGGTGTCAAGCCCCATCTTGATCTCGAGGAAAGTAGTTAATGTAAATGGGGATGGTGGTTGAAACCTCGTCTCATCCCATAAATGGAAAGCTTGAAAGAACTGGTCGTGGAGGCAGACTGTCAGCCCGGAGTTCCCCTGTGGATGGATTTTCCTGCAATCCCATACTGATCTGAGCTTGCATCTGACAGAAGAATGGATGCACAGTCTGATAGAAGAATAGGCAGACGGAAAGCCTTAAATGCAGTGGCTTGATCGCGCCCCTAGTGGTTGTAGACAGTTCTGAATAAATAGGTAGTTTTGATATTTTGTTAAGGTCGTCAACTGGTTGAGCAGAGCTCCCTATTTTTTAATTTTTTATACCAGAACTATTCTGTGGTTATGTATCACATTTGAGACTTTCACATTAATATAAGTCATCCTCTTTCCATCTCTTTGTAAAAACTGTGCTAAAACACTTGGGCATGGAGGATCTAGTCGAGGGTTGTAGTTGTATTGTAATCTAGGTTTGATTACAATATCTCTGTGACCAGTTTTAGTCAGCTTCATTGTTATCTTTTCCCTCTCGCATTGAATAACTCGGGCATGGAGGATTCAGTCGATTTGTTGTAGTTGCATGATAATGTAGGTTTGATTATTATGCTATTGTGATTGTGTTGTTTAGAAATATTTCGACGTCTGAAGCTTGAGTTCTAGATCATTCCTGAGCCTGAAATTTTCCTCTCCATGCTACTTGAAAGCCTGATGCCCATAGCAGTCTTGACCACCTTTCTCACTAAGTCTTCCCTCTACTCACACTTAAACTCAATTCACTGACTGAAGTTAATGTGGCCCTCACTTGCCTGTGCATTTCTTGTCCAGTTCTGTGTTGAAACATAATTCATATATTGAGTTTTGTCCTTTGACCTCCACTCATATAAAACCAACATCCACAAAAAACTCTGATGGGTACTGGGCTTATCCTCCCGCAATTTGAGGGTGAATTCTAGTGCTAACACACTCTATGCCGGAAACATATCGTGACCATTGGATTTCCTAACTATAAATACATATTAATGCATATTAAAGAAACACACTAAGAAACACACTTTTACCTAACGACACATTAGACCAAGTAGATCTTAACTAACTCCTAAGTGTCTAAATATCTTAACATCCCCCCATAAGAACAACTTGGGATAAGATTGAAGGATTTACAATAGTGACACAATAGGAGAAGGAAGGAGACAATAGAGCCTATCCCCCATGTTATCGCACAATCTGTACTTGCCCAAAGCCCAACGCAAGTGAGACAATATTGGTGTAACAAGGGGGTGATCTATCACTGTCACCTTAATAGGAAACCCCTTTTTGTTTAGGAGTATGTTAAAATTACCCCAAGGGAGACATCCTTAGTGACCTAAAGGGCTAATGAAACTAAAGCAAGGATGCAAAAATACCCCCCTATCACTGGTCACTCAAGTCAAAATGTCTTTATGTCTTAAGAGATGAAGCAAAATGTAATGGATGAAGTGTACCTGCCCAGAACAAGACAACAAGCGAGAATATGGCAGTTTCAAATACAAAATGATATTGGTGCTTCAATAAGACGATAAACCATGTATGCTAGCTGATGTAAAATTGCAGCAAAATGAAAGTTTACAACATCAATAAGTATTTTATAACAACTGCAAGAAATATGCCTCTAAATTGCTTGAAAAGACAATGAAAAGATAGCTTTTATTAGGCAGAATGATAATTAATTGTCACAATCTAATTTAGAAGTGTTTAGCTAACATTAAATGTAGTTTATGCAGAAAATTTGTTGCATTAAGAACGCTGTAATAGTGATCTATAACAACATCAAGTAAATTACTTATCTAGGCTAGGTTAGAGTTAGTTTTAGTTAGTGAAAGCTAGAAAGTTCAAGGTTTTAGTGTTGGTTTGATCTCTGTACAAAAGGAGTGTAATGACTAATGCCTTTAAAGGGTTATGGAGTCAAGAGTTCAACAACATTCATTTGGACTAAGAAACAAAATGATTATGTTTATCCAAGTAAAAGATGAATCTTAGAAGAGTAGTAACTTAAGTATTCTTGGGATTCAATCTTTGGAGAGGTGAGCTACTTGAGAGTAGGCACTTCTAGGCCCTAGCGGTTTTCCTCCTTCTTAGACAATTGAAGAAATATTTAGGTGTAACCATAATTGATCAAGACTCTAAAGAGCTAGCAATTTAGAGCTTTAGAGTCTTGTCAATATAAACCAATTAGGCAAAATCTAGCAAATACAAAGTGAAGTAGTAACTTAAGTTCTTCACTTCTAAGGTTTATCAAGCATGCAATTTCATAATCTTTATTATGGGCAAGAAAATATACCATAATCGTTCAAAAGTAATGACAAAAACAGATTTACTTACTTCACCAAGAATAATCATGCATGAAAACACTAATTACCAAATGACTTCACCAAAATTGATCCAAGTTGCAAGTAGAAGACTCCAAAAGAGAGGTGTGTTGACGATTAAAATTTTCAACGAAGTTCTTCCCGCAAAGTGTTGCTAAAGCCTAGTATTATAAAAAACTAAATTATACTAGTAGGTGGGACCCCCTTGAACTATTGGAGAGCAGATTTGTTAATTTTTTATGTTATGATGATGTGTGACATGACTTACATGGTTGATGAAGGTCTTGTTGTTATTGGTTATGATTTGAGCTTATGAAGTGTTGATTCCTTATGTTACTACAACCTATGCTATTCATTAATGTCATTATTGTCTATTCTTATCACACCTGCACAACAAACATGTTAGTAAAATTACATGAAGGGCAGTTTTGAGAGAGGCAAAATACTAGAACAAATGCAAAGGAAAGGGACCTAGTTCTGCAATATCACATGCGAATAATTTGAAGGAAATGAGAAACAATTGCAAAGGGAAGATTTTTAAGCTATCCTAACTATACTACATGCATGAAAATACTTGATGATTATTGTTAAGCCCTAGCTAGCAAGAAAATGGTTATGAAATTGTGATTGAATTACATGTTTAATATTTATACGGTGTGAAATGTTGGTGGCGCATTTGGCAAAGTGATAGTGCTAATGGTTATGCAATGGTTAATTGAATTATGTGGTTGATCCACATATGGTATATTTGGATAGATTGAACGTCGGTGGCTCATTTGACAAGCGTTAATGGTTATGCGATTTTGTTTGAGTTATATAATAAGAAATTGGATATATGATATGGAAAGCACATTTGGCAAGTAACCTATGCATATTCCAACGCAGAGTTAGATTAATGGTGTTAATTGAAAGCTGGTTGGCATGTACTGATGAGTAAATGAATGGTGGGTGGAGGCGACGTGCATTTACTACACGTCACCTTTACCCCTCCTGTTAGCCGCCACCCTAATCGGGCTATTGTTTGATCTTGTTGTTGTGGTTATGATCTGAGATTTTGGTAAGGAAGAACTGCTCGACCAACTCTCGTGTTAAGGAATTCGATTACAGACATGTCTTTTTTTGGCCATTCATGATTCTTCTCTGGTTATGAAATGATTACTTGCTCAGGTGTATGGGTTTGTGTTTTCCTAAGTGTTGCAACTGTGTGAAATTTGGGTTCTTGGAATGAAGAGTGGATGGTTCTTCCTATAACAATTTTGAGTTCGTCGAGGTTATTGGTCCTCCTGGGTGATAGCTCTTTGTTATCACTGTTGTTTGGTTGGAGGGTTTTTGTTTAGTCTTGGGTGAATAGCTATCTTCACGCACTGTCACTGAATCCAGTCTCTAGCTTTCATGGGTTTATGGTCGGAGGTTTTCTGCGTTACTTTGTTTTGTTCACTTCGTCTTTGGTTGATTGCACCACCAAGGGTCATGAAATGAGGTTCATGTTCTTCCTCGGCCCTATCTTCATCCTTGGGCTAGGATTGTTCGCTCGAAGAACATGAGGGTTCTACCCTGCATACATTAAATAAGATTGCCAAGCCAAATTAAAGCTTCACCTTTCTGTTGTGGCCCCCTGTCATGAATTTGTTACCTATCCACGAATGGGTCTCTCTGTGTGTACACCATTAGCCTCGGGTTTTCACCATTATAAGAGTGGTGCTGCTCTCCCTATGTTGGTTACGCAGCAAACCTTGGCCCTCCTGTCTGAAGAGTGATAGAGAATACCAACTTGGCCTCTTGGGTTTCCTACTTGGTTATGGTTGTATAATTATCGACTAGTTCGAATACGAGCTTGCCCAGTTGGTCATGTGATAGTCGTGTTGGTTGGTACATAGTCACCCCCTCTGTTATAACAATGATGAACCCTACATTGCCGATTGCACTTTCAAAGTACACACAGTCGCTCTCTTTGTAACTCGGTATTGTTAATGAAAAATGCCTCTGACTGATTCGATTGGATGTATAGATATGCGTAGTTTCCACATCTGGTTAGGCTGATTGTCTTTTTTACAACAATGGTGAATTGTTGGGTTGATACACAGTCACTAGTATTGGCACTAATGATTATTTGGATGATAGCTGACATTGGTTACAAATACTTGATGTTTCTCACACATGTCGCGTTATGTGCATAATGTTTTTGCAAATGAAACAATGAGCGTGGTAACTATGGTTTTCTTTGGGGCCGAATGACTATTGAACTAGATGAGCGTAATGAGTATATCCACTGCAGCCTTGTGCTTGGTTGATTGTATAAACCCGAGTTTGCACAACATTTTCGATCACGGTGTGACTAAATCGAAGCAATGTTATATTAAATAGATGGCTCAACATGAAATGTTGAGTTGTTACCGTGACTGTGTGTTGTTTTTGTTAAAGTGAAATTGTTGCATCACAGGGTTTTTTTGGCTGCGCACTGTGTATAACATATAAGGCTTGATTCCTCACAGTCAGAGATACTCACAGAGTTTTGAGCATGTTTTGTTGCATCCCGATCAATTGGTTGAGATAGTCTTGTTGTTAAGACCTCGTCATGTTGGATGAATGGCCCATCTCTTTAAGCCACATTGGATTTTTTTTTTTTTACAGTGACAAAGTTACATTGCCTGGGCGAATTACCCTATGCATAAGTTGGGTCTAAATGGTGACTTTGGGTTGTATGTTTAATTGTCATTCGAGTGTGGCATTTCGCTCTTGATTATTTTGGTTACTGTCATATATGTTCAACGAATGTCATTGCATCTAAATGATGGGCCCGATTGTAGTGATAGCGACTTTATTGTTAATTTGAAAACATGACTTTTGAGTATTATTGTGGATTGAAGTAATGCATGGGCAGTGGTTGATTTTGATGGTTACAGATTAGAAATGGGTATTGTTCTTAAATTGTTATAAAATGCAGAGTATGTGATTGAAGGAAACATAACCTCTTACAAATTGTGTGGAATACATATTGTCTTGTGATGGCACTGTGTTGGATATTTGATTATGAACAATGAACTAGTTAAATACACATAAATTATTATTTGGCCAAGTGGTTGATGGTTGATACATCTCCTTTCGCATAATGTTTTGTTGATCACTTAATTAATTTCATGAACAATAATCGTTCTCCTCCCCTTCCAATATTTCATATTTTCGCTAATTACAAACCCTTTCACCTCCCATATTCATTTTTCACCCTATGTTTTGAGATTGATTACAGTCAAGGGAATTTTTGTGTTAAAGTGAATGAAGGTGACAGTGTCTTGTGTGGATTGCAGTGAGGTTTTATTGGTTTGCTTTACAATTGATTGATTTTTGTCATTGAGCAGTGACCATGTCTTCTCCCCTTTCATTATATCATATTTCCGCTCAATACAAACCCCTCACATATCCCATAACCCTTTTTCACCCCTTGCTCTCGGGGCAACCATGACCGAGGAAACAGAGGTAGAGGTAACTGGAACTGAGGCCCAAGAAGGCCCATGTTCTCCATACATTTTGACGTTGATTCAGAAGAGCTTGACCAATTGTTTCATGCCAGATTCTTTAATTGGATTGGCCAGGGAATAGTCCAACCTAGGCCTGAAAGTCCTCCTTTCCAAGCCCTGCAAGCACCTGGTATCCCTGTACCTCCTCACATCTCATTACAAGCCGAGGTCCCTGAAAATTATGGATGGCAGGAGATTGTCCACTTGACAGTCTCCCAATGTCGTGGCTGGCCCAACTTGTCTTTGCCTACTCCTCCACCTATTAACCCCGTTGCCCAAGCTACTCCTGATCACTCACCAGTGCAATCCTCCCATGCTAGCAAGAGATTGAAAACTGAGGCACACCATGCACTTGATAAAGGAAAAGCCACTGCTGCCCCATCCTCACCCTCCAATGGCTCTGACAAATCCGTGTCTTCTTGGATGCATTTAAGGGGCGATTGTTCCCACGTGATCAATGAAATTAGGCCTAAAGGCTCTGCACAACCAAAGGCAAACTCGGGAAAATCAAGAGGTGACAACAACAATCAAGGAAGAGTGGCATCACTGACTGTAAAATATGGTTT
The DNA here is from genome assembly GCA_032191745.1 of Picea mariana. Classification (NCBI taxonomy): domain Eukaryota; kingdom Viridiplantae; phylum Streptophyta; class Pinopsida; order Pinales; family Pinaceae; genus Picea; species Picea mariana. The sequence continues at coordinate 53,953 of JASDQU010753851.1, forward strand.
CTAGTTTTTTTTATTATATCTATTGTTCTAGGACAACTGACTTTGGGGATCTTTGGACAACATGTTTATTTTGGATATATGAGTATTATTTCGAAATAATTTTGAATTTCATGATTTTTAATTGCCAAAAGTGAATATGTTGATGGGGGGCACAAGGAGGTGTCTTTTGCTTAACTAATGGTTATGTTATGATTGTTATAAACCAAAGGGAGTTACAAGGGGTCCCACCTACTATTTATTATTTAATTATGACCCTTAATTATAATTATTACTTTTCCCCCTAACTAAAGTTAGTTGAGTCTTTTAACTAACTTAACTAATGAGTTGGTTCAACTACTTCAATCAATTCTAATTTGTTAAACACAAGAAGAAAGGGAGGAACAAAGGAGGGATAGAAGAAGAAGCATGATAAGGTTTTCTCTTTGAGTTATGTTGAAATAGTTCATTTTTCATTCATTCATATATTCATCAAATCCTAATTCTCTTTTGTGATAGCAGGGTCTTATTGTAGACAACAATATTCAGGGCTGAATCAAATCATTCAGACACTTGTTTTTCAGAGGTGTTGATCTATCTTTGATAGTCTGTGTAGATTTCTCTGTTTGTGAATTAATTTTCATGACTGATAAAGGATATTGTGCAGAGTCGAGTGGGCAAAATTCTGTGGCAAGTTGATCTAGCTTTTAGAGTTCAGTTTTGGTTTTCTGTCAGAGGTCCTTTTGTATGTTCCGTCGGGGATGTCTAAGTTTGACTTTGGTCCAAGTTTTCTGTACGAGATTTTGTAAAGAAAATGACTCATTGGTGAATTAGAATGAAATAAAGGATTGCTTTATGTCTCATCTGTCTTGATTATCCTCTTGGTATCTTTACTTCTATTCTTACACTTATTTCAACAACTGTTATATTCAGAAAATTACATAAAAAGTGAATTTCCAGCAAGATTTTTGTTGTAAAAGACTAGCCTAATGATCTAGGTGGATATCGGTGGCCACCCACCTTTTCTGACTGGCTCAAAACAGTTTTTTGGCAATTTTGGCAATTTACTATTTTTAGCATGTTTTAACTTCTGGGGCCATTTTGAAGGCCTAAATGAAGGTTTTTCGTGATCAAGGTTCTTAATAATGGCCAAAGGCATGATTGAGCCCCCAAAATGAATCTCCTTGATGATACCTTTCCAACGAGCTATCATACGCCTAAAATGGAGATCGTATGCAAAAGTTACGACCCCGGGAAGTTGATGTACTAACTTACCCAAGCGGGGCCCACATGACTTTTGGCGCTTCATCTCCTAGGGTTAGGTTTTTGAATGTCTAGGGTTTTTGGCATTCCTGTTTATTGTAAAAAGGCCTTCAAAGCCTCATTGTAATCATCTTCTTGCGAATGCGAGTAGTCGTCACATCTCTTCTCAGAGATAAGCTGCCACCATTCTAGCGAGTCTTTCACTCTGTATTTTTACAGTCTCTGTACATTTATTTCATTAATAGAAATCGTGTATTACTGTATATCTGTGTTTATGGTTGCATCTTTGATACATTTTTGTTATATTATTGAATATCTATGATATCTCTGTGCATTTCTTTATTATATCTCCGATCTCATTTCGTGCCAAAAATAATCTGGATCACCTAAGCACTCGTAATTAATACTTGTGAGTTAGGATGTTATTTTTTGTTGGCTATAAACATAGGGTGATATTCCCGTCTACTTTGCTTTAACCAAGTAAAGTATGAAAATGCTTGAGTAAGATCATTTCATATATTTTCCTCAACAAGGTGCACATCGCAATTTCAACCAATAAACCCTAAGTAGGGCACCAATTTCAGTCCTCTTCCTCTTGTGTGAGGAGGAGTTGTGTTAAAATGAGAGTACTTTATCTCTATTATACAAAACTTTGACCCTTAATTAATTTTAGGTCAAAATTAAGGTTGACCTCGCCAATTTATATTAAAATCCAATTTTGACATAAATAAAATTAATTAGCATCTAAAAACATCTCCAAGGGTGACATTGAGGCCCTAAGGTGGAATGTTGGGCCTAGAATGTAGAACGCTTGGCCTCCAAAGGCACTAGATGATGCCCACTAACCAAGAACCATCCTCATATTCATATTGAAGATCTGAATGAGGATGTCCAAAATGAAGAATCAGAACAGAAACAATCTCAGAAAACTTTGAAAGTTGATAATTCCCACCCCGAACTTCAAAAGCCACCCTATCCAAAAATATTAAACCTAGAGAAACCTTTTACTCATCCCGAGTTTGACTTCTTGGCGGAACTCAAGAATGTGTGTGTTAAAATTCCATTGTTCCAAGCCATCAAGGATGCGCCTATTTATTCGAAAGTGGTACGAGAACTTTGTTTAAGGAAACCTGGTAGAAAAAGGAAGGACCCTCAAATTGTTCATGTCATGGGAAAACTGTTAGACTTGATGATGGGGGGATTTCTCGCAACCAAATACTCTGACCTTGGCAGTCTGGTAGTTAATGTGAAAATTAATAACATACTCATTAACAACACATTAATCAACCTTAATGTTGCCATTAATGTCATGACGCGCAAGGCCATGCAAGCCTTAGGACTCACTGGCCTTAGGGAAACCCCAACCGTACTCCAGCTTGTTGAAAGATCAACTATTAAGCTAGAGAGCATATTGGAAGATGTAGTGATCTCCATAGATTCCTTGAAATATCTTGTCGACTTTATGGTCCTACAACTGAAAACCTCTCTAGGAGGGTATCCTTTAATCCTAGGAAGGCCTTGGTCCTAGGATGAAAACATAATCACTATTGTATGGCCTAACAATAATTTGGAGATTATAAACAAGGGTGGAGCCCTTGTTGAATGATTCATTCCTGTTAAAAAAAAAAAAACCATGCATGAAACCCTTAGGGGCATGTTTTGTGAAAACTAGCTTATACTGACGCATAACATGCTAAAAAAAAAAACTAAAAGAAAGAAGGGCACTTGACAATTTGGTGATGGTTATATTAGGATCCTTCTAATCAAGTTTTAATAAAGTTTTGTTTTTTTCTAGTAAATTTTTTCAGGACATGTAGGGGAGAAGAATGTTGCTGTAACTCTTGTTTCTACAACTCCTATTGATGCAATTTTGACTTTTTGCAACTCTTATTGCTGCAATTTCAGATTGCTACAACTTCTGTTGTTGCAAAACATGTTGTTGCAACTCCTTCTACTCCCACTCTCGTTGTTGCGACTCCCATCGCTACAACTCCTTTCGCCACAACTCTGCATATCGCTACCACAATTCCATTGTTAAGACAATGACATTTGATTTGGACAAGGACGACTATGTAATATCCCCAATAACCCTGTCCGCCAGATATGACCCCACCTGCTAGTCTAACACTCCTCTATATTGATTTAGCATTCCACCAAATCTCAAGACTTGGATTCCAAGAAATTATTACCGTGATAACAACTACAACCCAAAACTGAAATCAAAACACAAGATGAAGCTCCAATGAAGATCCAGGATGGATCCTCCTCCTTGTCTAGCTAGGGTGGATATTACACCACCAAAACTAAACTACAATGGAAGGGTTTTGTCAAAATCCTAACAAAAACCTTGGCTCCAAGAGCACTCCAAAGAGATCAATCCAAAAACATAATGAGGAAGGTGAAGTGCTACCATTCCTTTATGCTTCTTCCATGACTTCTAGATCTTTCCTTTTTTTGACCAAATCAAACATGACCATTATTTCCTTTTTGACCAAATCAAACATGACCATCATTTCCTTCTTTTATTTTCACATGAGGATTAAAACCACTTTATAACATTTTTTGGCCCCTTTTTAGTATTGAAAAGTGATTAATTAGCTTTTAAGATGTTCCCGGATACTAAATGCCCCTTTCTCATCATCCCAACCTTTAGATCTTTTCGTCCTAATTCCAACGAGGTATTACACGAAGGTGTTCCCCCCAATAATATGACCCAAATAACACCTTTAGTGCAATTAATTAATTTATACCCAAGAATACTCTTAATTTACGGGAACCGTTGGAATGACACAGAACCAAGAATGAACTATGCAGAAGTGATCCTGATAATGAAATAAGGTAAATGGACTAGGATGGGCCCCATATAATGTTAAGCCCTAATATTGGCTCATTACCCCTTAATTGGGGCATGTTAGATTAGTAATGCTATTTTATTTATGTTGGCTTTAGGCCATTAGTTGTAATTTAGATTAGTAATGTTATTTTAATTATGTCAGCTTTAGGCCATTATTTGTAATTATACCTCCTAGTCTCCTATATATACTAAGGAGACATTTTCATTTTGAATCATTTGGTACTTGAACATTTAAGTGGGGTAAAAGGAGGTTGCCCCCTCGAAGAGGCTTATTATCTGAAATTATCTCTTTTTCAAGGTGTTGAGTACTTTTATTGAGGTTTTTATATGCTATATTGATGTTTGGTTCTTAACATATGGTATCAGAGCTCAAGGTCTTGGGGTTTCGCTGCTACATCTGAGACACCGTGGAATTTTCACTATAACTTTTTTTCTACAAAGTTTCAGAAGGAACCGCTTGGAGGGTATTTATTAGACAGATCAAGGTACGTTGGGTTCAAAATTCAGCTCCTGAGGCCTTATACTTTTGGAGATACAGCCTGTACAAGATAGGGTTCTGGAATCATCCTGAAATGAGTCATTGTGGAATTTTCGCTATAAAAATTTTTCTGTAATGTTTCAGACCCTATCCTCCGGAGGCCATTTATAGAAATTATTAAGGTACCTGTGGTAAAAATTTTAGCTTCTGGGTCATCTTAAATTTGTAGATACACCTTGTTTAAGATAGGGTATCTGACTAGTCCTATTGACTAGCTTCAAGAAGGTGTTCCAGGTAAAACAAGCATAACTTCTTGCTAGAGTATCCAAATTGAGTGGGACTAGTTGCATTGGATCGTGGACAGTCTGAAGTATTTTGGGTGCGAGTTTTAGAATTTGATATCAATTATTTTGTGTGGGGCATTCTATACAAGTGAGATATCCTAGAAAGGCCAAAAATCGGCAAGTTGTGAGGAAGTTACCGTAAATTCCACTTGGCACATCCAATTTTGATCAGACCTGTGGCATTGCAGAGAATAAATATTAGAGAACTACCTAAAAGAAAGTTTCATACCCAGAAGGGCCGAAACTTGGGAGATAGAACAGAATAAATATTGTCTAGCAGAATCACCTCAAAATCAAGACTCAAAAGTGATATTTGGCCAACATGCCACCCAAAAAGGGACCTTCTACACCAAATAAGCCTCCAGAAAATCCTAATTGGACTCTTGATGAAGGTGAAGAAATGCGTAGGAATATAAATGATTTACAAAAGAAGACAATAACCAAAGATGAACTACAAGAGATGAGGGATTCAATGGAAGCTAAGTTGGATACTAAGATGGATTCAATGGAAGCTAAGTTGGATACTAAGATGGATGACTTAAAAGGGGAGATCATGGAAGTATTGAGAAATTTTGTAATAGAGAAGACACCCAAAAGTGAAAATTCATCCCATGAAATTCATGATGAAGACACAAGGAAGGTGAATCAAGAATGGAGAAACTCCAACTTTGGTTTGAAGACCAACCACGTTCCTAAGATTGATATGAGGAAGTTTGATGGCAAGGACCCAATCACATGGATACTTCAGATGGAGCAATTCTTTGATCTCCATAATGTGCC
>JASDQU010753852.1:0-12660 GCA_032191745.1 Picea mariana
CTTAGTGACAGGATCTAATCCTTCATGTAATTCAATAAAGCAAGCCAAAGGAGATAAATTTGTATGGGAAGTTACAATGGTTTTAGATAGTGAATGTTTTTGCATGAACAAGGAGAGAGCAAGGAAGAAGAGCTTGGAGTTGGAGAAGCCATAGAGGGATAATTATAGCATATTTGGAGTAAAATATTGAAGAGATATGTTTTGAGGCCTGAAGAGTGAACTCCTTTGTGAGTTTCACTGTAACAACAAGTGATTGTTAATATTTACATGGTAGTTTTCCTAGTAGTGAGTTCCCTTGAGTTTCCCATTAGAAATATTCCTAGTTACATGTGCCAGAGAGACTCTAATAAATGATTCATACATTGGATGGACTGAGAGGAGTGAAGGGGTACATTCCTTTGGTTGTTCAGGTCGAGAGGAAGAGATCTAGTGGAAAATTGGGATAATTGTAGGAGAATGTCAATGGGTTGTGGGATTTCCTGAGCTGTGAATGGACAATGAGAGGCCACTCTCTTTTTTGGATTGCTAGCCCTAGATCGATGGAGAGTTGTTGTTGATATTTGGAAAAGCAAGTATATGGCTGGAAGGAACGTCTGTCCCAAGCAATGGGTTGCACAACCATTTTTAAAATATAAGTGTTTTATCTTGTTTTTGTGTTGCATTATGAATTTAATTGTCATGTATTAACTCTATGTTTGGGAACGGTTATACGTTTTTGACTTGAATTAATTAAATTGCATTCATGTCGTTTTTAGCATGTTGTATATGCATTTATTTAATGGTACCAGAGAATAGATAAATCTCTGTGTAATTCGTAGTTGGTAAGTTACAGGAAATTAGTTAGTAGAAAATTTTCATTTTTATGTGTTTTTTGCATAGTAATGATCCTCAGTTTACCTGGGGGTTGTTAAATTGAATTGTAGCAATTGATGATGGTGGTAAATTTGCAACAAATGAAGAAATAAAAGGTGAAATAATTGACTAATATAAAGGTGGGTATAAATAAAGAGTTAACCTACATTAGAAAATATTATGGTTGGGGAAGAAGAAAAGAAATAATATATGAGTGTGGAAGAGAAGGAAGAAGCGAATAAATAAAGAGTTCAGTTATTCAATCATGATATATTGAGCACGATGCTCATATTCTCCAAATAGGAAATTTTTATGTAGCATCATCCTTGGGGTTTTGGCAATCATGCACACCCAAAAACAAATTTTCATGTTTTTTTGTGTTTTGTTTTAAGTTTTTTCTATTTTTCAACATGTAGCCAATGGATTGTTATTTTTCCCAACCTTCTTTGATAAATAAATAGATAAATTTTGTATATGTTACAGAGGACATATTATTCTACCTTCACACAAATTTAGATGAAAATATTGAGTTTAAGCCTTGTGTCCAAGTTCAAAACTGATGCATAGAAATTTTCAATTTTTTTTTATACGATAACAAAGGTCCAATATTTTGATCAATGTGCACTCATATCTTGGATTCAATATTTGAAATTTGGATATATTGCAAAATATATATTCCTCTACCTTTGCTCCAATTTAACCAAACGTGATTAAGTTTTGACATCATGCCTAAGTTCAAAGCCTTTGCCCATAAATTTCTAGATTTATGCAGAAACAAGGGTGTAGTTTTTTAGCTTGTGTGCATTTAATACTTGGAGTCAATGTCTAAATTTTGTATATGTTGTAGGGGACATCATCATCTGAGTTTCATAAAAAATAGGGTTTAAGTTGTGCACCCATGCCAAACACAGAGCACAATAGAAAGGTCCCAAAATTTCTTCCAAGTGCTTAATTTTTCCAATTTGACTTTCAATATTTAAGACACAAATTTTGAGGTTGTATCTAAAACTTAAATGATCAATTATTTTCCATGAAAATGATTGGGTTACCCCAAAAAATGAAATTCTTGGGAACCACAAAATTATTTGGTCTTTCATAGATTAGCCTTCTAGTGTTGAGTTTCCGTAGAATCTAGAGACCATCATGGATATGAGAATGTAAGAAATCTTAGAGTTGGAGCCATTGTTATTGAATAAAAGATTATGGAATTCTATGTTGATGAGATTTGTGTGTGTATTTATTTTTTTACGTTGATTTCTATTCACAGAATTGTGTTTGTGTTTAATAACTTGTGTTCTGTGACTTTGATTGTAGCCTAGTGCTACATCAAGTGGTATCAGATATTTTGTTGTGTGACTCTGATTTGTAGGAGCGTCAATTTGTAAAAAGCATAATAATAATTAGGATAATGAAAGGTCAAAAGGATCACACCCATTCACCTTGTGACCAGTTGATGCATATAAGTATACAATCATGAGGATCATTGTAAATCATCATTCTTACCAATAATTTATATTCAATACAATCTTATACAATTGTGTTGGCCCTTGGTTAGGTAAGGAAGCGAAGATTAAGTAAKAAAGGTGAAGTACGAACTGCACGGAAGGCACATTAACTGAGGAAGGGTCCAAGTGGGTAAAGAAGTAGAAAAGGAGAAAATAAAGGAAAAGCTAGTCGTTGGAAGAGAAGATCGAGGAAGGAAAAGCATCGAATAATATGGATCGTGGACAATTCAACAAGCAAAAAAAGATATCAATGAGTGCTTTGGAGCACCTCACAGAAAAGGAGGAAGGACAGGCTAGTGAAGCCTTGAAAACACAGGTCAAGTGGACCTAGGGTTTAGGCACCTAGGGCTTTGGATCTAGGGTTTTGACACCTAGAATTTTTCCATGTAATGTATAAATAAAGATCTAGAAGACCTGGGACGGGGTTCGTTGATACTATGATTGTTGTTGTTCATTGTTGATTACTGTCATTGAGAGCAATATTGAGTCTATATTCTGGATCTTCAGTTGGGTGTGAAGATCAACCCTGCACCTGGGTGCACAGGGGGGAGAGAGAGAGAGAGAGAGAGAGAGAGAGAGAGAGAGAGAGAGAGAGATCTACAAGCTAAGTGTGCAAATAGAACTGTATATTTTCATCTAATATATCAATAAACACAATTCTGTGGACGTAGCCCTAGAGAGAGAGTGAACCATGTATATATTATTGTCTTTGTGATTGATGTTGCGTTAATTTCTATTTGTTATCCTGTTATTGCATTGTTGTGTTAGATCATAGATATAACTTGCGAAATAAGCTTAAGAGTGGTAAATAATAACTAGATTGTTGTGTGTTGTTGTCCTGGATTCACTTTGCATTTTCTCTAGTTGTAGACACATGTGTCTTGCAACCCCCTATCACTACTTCGGGTGAGACTAAATCTACTTCGCAGGTGTTTCTAAAAGGGCCAGTAGTTAGGGCTTGCTGGTGTGTTGTAAGAGTTGAAACCTAGGTATGCCCCCGTGCCAAAAAATGGTTCCATTGTCGGGACTAGGATATGCTTGAGGGAATGTCAAGGTGGTTTCCATCGAAGACAAAAATTCATAAGTGGATAGAGGAACAAGAAAATGACTTTGCTGAAGCTCAAAACAAGAACCCTAGCATTAGTACAGAAAACTGGTTGGGAAGGTACATCTTTAACGACATACACAGAATTTTATTTGGAGGAGTTCATAAGGAGTTATATGAGTGGTTAGCCAATTTAGCAGATACCGAGTTTGAGATCAGATCTAGACCAACTATGGTTTGGACATCAGTGTTGATCAATAAGGTCAAGAGAGTTGATAACGTTGTGTCTAGAGAAGTGGATATTTGGTTTGATATCACTATTGGAGGGTACTTTACTGAGTTTTCCATTGACAGAGTCAAATCGTATATCAAGCAGAGAGGTATTTCTTTAAGGGACCTAGAGGAAAGTTCCTACACAATGTTATTGCATGAGAATAATATTTTTAAGATACAATGAAGCTAATGTTCAAGAATTCAAACAATGGCACAAGGGTTGGACTCACGCGCAGTGGGAGACTCTTGCGAACCTATTTAAGAAAAACTACGGAGATGGGGGATTCTATAGTGGAGAAGAAGAACATATAATGGATGAAGAATACTCAGAGTCTACAAGAACAAAGGAAGTACAGACTGAAGAACTTATCCAAGGAGAGCCAGAAACTTCAGGAACCAGGCCTACTGTCAAAGTAAGTACTATTACTCCTCTTGTTTTTTTAGTAGCATTAAGTAACCAGAGTAACCAAAGTGATCAGAGCCATCAGAGTACTATTACAAGTAGTTTAGCGCATACTCATTCAAGAAACCAAGGAAGATCTATGGCATATGAAATGAGGTTACCTATATTTAGAGGAGATGGATCTGAAGATCTGATCAACACTAGTTCTCATGCAAAGATGTATGGAGTATCAAGCAAGTCACTAACGAGGCTGTTAAGAGAACTCAGTTTAGTACTACCTTGAGGGATCGCGCTCTGAACTGGTATATGAAGTTTGTTTCAAGACCGAGATAGCCTAAATCGTTGAATGACATTAAGACTGCACTGAGTGCAGAATTCAAGAAACCTAAGTCAGAGTCACAATGTATTATAGAGTTGAAGGAAATTAAGTAGAAGGTCGTTGAACCTATTTGGGAGTTTGATCAAAGGTTTAAGACTCTGATAGGTCGTTTGATTTTTCAGATCCTAGACAAACAAAATAAAGAATGGTTCATCGTTGCTCTCCTACCACACATAAGATTTCCTCTGATGCAATAGAAGGTCGCTTCCCAGGCTGAAGCATTGGAGATAGCCATGAAACTAGAAGCATCCCCTGTAGGAGAATCCATCCCAGGTATGATTCAAATCTTGAATCAATTAACTAATTTATCCTTATAGGTCAAAGATATGAAAAAAGATAAAGGAAAAGAGAAAAGATAAGATATATGGTGCATCAGATGTAAATCAGAGGTCCATGACAAGGAGCATTGTCCCTCGTGAATGTTATTATATGAAAAAAGATGTCTAGACACCTACCAATCTTTATTGTACATTTTGCAAGTCTGTGGGACATGATGAGAAGGATTGTAGAGCTTATGATATATTGCATGAAAGATCAAGGGATACATATAGGATTCAAGGAGAAACACAACAAGAAGGAAATAATGTGCACTTCAACTCCCCCATAAGAGGAAACTTCAACCCTAGTGGTGGATTCATAGGAAGGGGACGAGGTGGGGGTATGGGTCAAGGTAGAGGTCAGATTATTTGTTATAACTGCACACAACCAGAACATTTGGCAAGGGATTGTCAGAACCCTTGTACCACTTACAACTATTGTAATTCGTTCAACCACATCATTGAAGAATGTACAGTATTGTTAGCCAAACTCTAGGAGAGACAAGGAGGAAACCAACAAGTACAATTACTATCAGCAGAACCTCCCGATGAGGACCCTAGAGTTGTTGTTATTACTAGAGGAGGTGTTGTTATAGGAGAAGATGGAGTGACCCCAGGAAAAACTATAGAGGAATCATGAATCAGAAGAGTTGCAGAGAAGGCACAGTTTTTTGACCCAAGGAGAGAGAGGCATACTTTTGAAGAAGCAAGGAAAGAATATGTAGAAGAACAAGCTTCTTCATCTAAGGTACAACCATAAGTAAGGGAATGTGAAATGACACCATAATTTGATCAGTCTACCCTAACTAGACAAGGAAAAGTGGTAAGAAATCTCATGGACTTCTTATATACCTGTATCAATCTGATTAAAGATGAGAAAGTTGTGCAGGAGCTACAATACCTAGTAAGACAGTATGAAATTTGGAGAATATACCCTATGCTGAGTAGAGTTGTGAATCAAGTATCAAGGAAAAGGATAACAAAGAAGGAATTGCACCTTAGTGCTCATAGTGGAGACTACGATGTGCACTATGTGGTCCTTGACTTGGGATCAGAAGTAAATGTTATGACGAAGCAGACTTGGGCACTGATGGAAAAACCTAGATTGATTTACTCTCTTATCAGGATCAGGATGGCTAATCAGCAGGTGGTGAGCCCCTTTGGAATAGTAGATCATGTCCATGTAGATGTCGATGGGGTAAGGACATTTGGAGACTTAAAAGTAATTGAGATTTTTGATGATAGTTGTACTTATCCTGTGCTGTTAAGAATTGATTGGGCTTTCAACAATTCGACTATTGTTGACCTAAAGAAGAGAAGAATGAAATTTGAGGGTAATGGCCTGAATTTCATTCCACCTCTCGATCCAGACGAAGGTCATAGATACACGGAAAGGAGGAAGACTGTGCATATGAGCTAGAGAACATCTAAAAACTGACAGCAAGACAATACGATTACATTAATCCTACAGCAGATGGAAATCTTAGCTGGCGAAGTGAAAGCGCATGCTCATCAAATTTAGAAGAGGCATTGGAAAATTTGTAGAACAAAATGCATGAAGTCTCCACACGGTGTTGTGCTAGACTGACTAGAGAGGTTTGCTGGATTGGCACAAAAGTAAGTAATCTTCCAATATTTGATGGCTTGAATCATTTAGAGACATTTCTAGTTGAATTTGAGAAAATTGTACCAGTACAATAGAGGATGTTGGCACTGGATGAAGCTTTGAAAGCCACACCAGCTAGATTGTGGGGAGCACACAAGAAGAACATCGCTAAGTGGACACAATGTCACACCTTATTGACAATGTACTTTTCAGACCAAGAAGAAGGATGCAAAGTTCAATACATAAGAAAACGTTTTCCTAAGGACCACATGTGAAGTTGTGAGGAGGCCTGGAGCAACATTCCTAAATAACAGTGGGTGCATAAGTTCATTAAAACCTTGGATACTATGCCTATAAACTGGTATCTTCAAGCAGAATTGTGCCTCATCACTACAGATTGGTATGGTATGACTCAAAACTTTATAGTTAAGTTTTTATTTGAGAGTGAGTACCCTATAGTAGATCAATATTTACAAATTGTAAGACAAAAGGTCTTTGAGGAGGCACCTAACCTCCCTTTTGAGCAAGAAGAAGATGAATGGACTGCGCCTCTTCAACTATTACAGGATTGCTACAATATTAATGTTGATGAGGATGATGACCCTAGAGATGTAAACATTGCAGAAACTAAAGGTCACATAGACATAGAAGGACCAAGAATCGAACTACCTTTTATTGGACAACCCATTAAAATTAAGAAGGTTAATATTAGAAAATAGAAAACACCTAAATTAGCAAATGTTGGAGTCTATTGGGATGATACTACTATTATCAATGTCACACAGCTATTACATGAATATCATGACTTTTTTCCAACCAATTTCACAGATATGAAGGGCATTAAAGAGAACATGGGAGAAATGAAGATCCCCTTGAGAGCAGATGCAAGACCTATCAAGCAGANTAAAGGTCACATAGACATAAAAGGACCAAGAATCGAACTACCTTTTATTGGACAACCCATTAAAATTAAGAAGGTTAATATTAGAAAATAGAAAACACCTAAATTAGCAAATGTTGGAGTCTATTGGGATGATACTACTATTATCAATGTCACACAACTATTACATGAATATCATGACTTTTTTCCAACCAATTTCACAGATATGAAGGGCATTAAAGAGAACATGGGAGAAATGAAGATCCCCTTGAGAGCAGATGCAAGACCTATCAAGCAGAGACCTTACAGACCGAATCCTGAATATAAGTAGAAAGTTAGGAATGAACTAGATAGAATGTTGGAAGCATGAATCATAGAACCTGTTGAAGAATATGAATGGATCATCCCTATGGTGGTCCAAGATAAGAAGTCAGGAGAAATTAGAATTTGTGTAGATCTCAGAAAGTTGAACGATGCATGTCTACATGATCCATTCCCTACACCCTTTACTGATGAAGTTCTAGATAATGTTGGAGGACAGGAGGTCTACTCATTCACAAATGGATTTTCATCTTATCACCGTATCAGAATTGCTAAGGAAGATCGACACAAGACCACATTTGCAACAGAATGGGGTTCTTTCCAATACACAGTGAAGCCCTTTGGCTTGAAGAATGCACCATCCATCTTTTCCAGGGTGGTGGTCAAAGCATTTAAGGAATTTTTACATAAGTTCTTGGAAGCATATTTTGATGGTTGGACTGTCTTTAGCCTACTGAAAAAATCATATTAAATTTTTGAGATTGATGTTAGATAAGTGCAGGCAATATCAGATTGCCCTGAATTTGAAAAAATGCATTTTATTTTCACCCTTTGGAGTGTTTCTAGGACACATTGTGTGTAAGAAGGGGTTGTTGGTGGATCCTTCCAAGATTGCCATCATTGTTGATATACCTCCTCCCACTTCGGTTAGACAGTTGCGCACTGCATTGGGGCACACTGCAGAAATTTCATTAAGGGTTATGCACAGATAACAACACCTATGGAGAAGCTATTTAAGAAAGACAGTAAGTTCCAATGGATAGAAGAATGCCAACAGAGCTTCGACACACTAAATCACAAAATGGTTACTGCGCCAATATTGATTTTTCTAGATTGGAGTAAAGAGTTAAATGTTCATGTCAATGCTTCGTCCATTGCATTAGGAGTAGTTTTAGCACAACCAGGTGTAGGAAACATTGACCAGCCCATAGATTTTTCTAGTAGGAAGCTTTCTAAAGATGAAAGAAACTATACTATGACTGAAAGAGAAGGCTTCGCTATGGTATATACACTACAGAAGTTTAGAAACTACTTGTTGGGAGGAAATTTTAAGATGTTCATTGATCACTCTGTTGTGAAGTACTTAATCAACAAGCCAGTGTTGGGGGGAAGAATATGCATATGGCTACTACTATTCTAGGAGTATGAATTTGAGATTGTGGTCAAGTCAAGAAGAATGAATAAAGGACCTGATCACTTATCCAAGTTGGAACATGATGAGGAACCTACTAGTCTGGAGGATACACTACTATATGCATAGTTGTTGGCCATCAGAAAAATCGAATGATCACTTGGTCGAAATAGTTCAGTTTTTTTCCACAGGAATGACACCTCGTGAGTACACAGTCAATCAGAAGAAAAAATTGGTAGTCAGTGCCGACTTTCAACTTATAGATGGACAGTTATATAAGATGGGACCAGATGAAATCTTGAGTAGATGCGTTATGGAGGTAGAAATACCATTGATTCTTGCAGAAGCACATGAAGGCATCGCAAGAGGACATTATGCAGGGAAAAAAATAGCACAGAAGGTTCTCAAAACTGGCCTCTGGTGGCCTACTTTACATAAGGATACTAAGGAATACTACAAATCCTGTAATGTATGTCAAAGAGTAGGAAAGCCTTCTAGAAGGGATGAGATGCCTTTGGCACCACAATTAACAATACAAGTATTCGAGAAGTGGGCCATTGACTTTGTGGGACCTATCAAACCACCAAGGAAGCGCATAGGAGCTCGATACATTATCACTACGATAGAGTATTTGACCAGATGGGAATAAGCAAGAGCAGTTAAGGACTATAGTGCAGCCACATCTATGCAGTTCATCTTTGAGGATATTATAACTAGATTTGGATGCCCGAAGATCCTCATGAGTGACCAGGGAACACATTTCATCAACAAAACTATTGAAGCCTTAACTCAAGAATTTGAAGTTCACCATCAAAAGAGCACACCATACCACCCACGGGTGAATGGTATAGTCGAAGTTGTCAATAATATCTTGGAGACGACATTGACTAAGATTTGTAGTGTCAATAGAGATGATTGGGATTTAAGAATTCCAATAGTATTATGGGCTTATAGTGTAAATGTGTTGAACCTGCATAGAATAGATCTAGCTAGAAAATACTACACACATTTTCAGAGAGAAATTGAGAAAGAAGAAGCAAGATAGAAAGAATGGAATAATTCTCATTAACCATATTCCACACTCAAAGAGTGAATAATTTACAATATATATATATAGGATAAATGAGTAACTAATGAGCCATAGTGGTGGTCTAGATTGATCTGGACACACACCAACAGTTACAAGAGTAAACAACCACCTAGTCTAGTCTCTCAGGCAGTTACGGGAGTGAACTTCCACCTAGCTGAGTTAACTAGTCAACTAGTCTTCAGTTAAATGACTGAACAAAGAGTAGTGAGTTGGTGATGATCCCAATGTTGCATGGTGACAAAACCAATGCAACATATAAACTCAACTCAACTAGTCAAGCTGAAGTGTCAACTGAAAGAGAATATTCTCTGGGTGGAATATTCTCCCCTAAAATATAGGAGACTAGATAATGACTAATTATGACTAATAAACAAGGAATAGCCTTAGTAAAAATAAATCCCATGTGTGTGTGAAGTAACTCCAACACGCTAGGAGGCTGAATTTGTCTGGTTTTTCAAGGAGAATTGCTAGCAAACCCATTGAGGAAAAGAATAACAAATAGAAAATCAAGGGTCTTCTAGTGATGGTATGAAGGAGCTCACTGAGTTAATTAAGAAAATGGAGATTAACCAATATAATCAATTAAATGCTTTACAAAATAAATATGCTTATAGTGTAAATGTAAGAATTTAAGAATGGGTCCCGGCTACAAGGCCATGTTAGGTACCCAAATACAAAAGATACACTGAACTAAATGAGGAAAGAGGGAAAACCTCATGGGAACAAAACCCCCCCTCAAATTACAATGCATAGAATAAAAAATGACA
This sequence comes from Picea mariana, assembly GCA_032191745.1. Taxonomy (NCBI): domain Eukaryota; kingdom Viridiplantae; phylum Streptophyta; class Pinopsida; order Pinales; family Pinaceae; genus Picea; species Picea mariana. The sequence goes on from JASDQU010753852.1 coordinate 10,571, forward strand.
AGGAACAAAAAGCAGTTGCTAAGCAACCATGTCCTTCACTCCAAGAAGACCTCGCAACTGTGCAAGTTTGTGCTCTTTGAAGATTTTGTTGAAGATGTAGATGTCTGCATGGATCTGATGAAGTATATGAATAACTGATATTTCCACACATATCCACTTTATCTTCTTGTAATGAATAATATCCAAATAAATTTTGGATGAAATTTTGAAAACTGTGCGGCCGTTTCCAGAAAAATGTTGAAATTTTGTTGATTTTATAATGATCATAACTTCACTTTCCGGACTCTGTTTCGGACGATTTGTTTTTTGAAATTGGATATTTTCCTGAGAGGAATTCAAATATCCAATTTTTTTCTGCAATTTTTTCTCATAAAATATCAGAATCTGATGTGCACGGCTCCCTTTTTTACTCCTGAGATGCATGCAAAAGTGTCTGCATGTGACTCCTGAGATGCATTCCATATATCTTCCACATGAATTTCAGAAAACAAATCTGAAATGGAGTAGACATCATCTTCAATTAATGGAATACAAATTTCTACAAAAACTTTTGTAGAAGACTCTTCATAATAAGAGACTTGATCTTCTAATGGCTTCTCTTTTGGCTCTATCTATTCAACATTTTGCATGCATTCTTCCTTATTCTCAAATAAAAACTCCAATCTGATCCATAATTGTTAAGCCCTAATATTGGCTCATTACCCCTTAATTGGGGCATATTATATTAGTAATGTTATTTTATTTATGTCGGCTTTAGGCCATTAGTTGTAATTATACCTCCTAGTCTCCTATATATACCAAGGAGACATTTTCATTTTGAATCATCTTGTACTTGAACATTTAAGTGGGCTAAAAGGAGGTTTCCCCTTCGAAGAGGATTATTATATGAAATTATCTCTTTTTCAAGGCATTGAGTACTTTTCCTGAGGTTTTTCTATGCTATATTGATGTTTGGTTCTTAACATATGGTATCAGAGCTCAAGGTCTTGGGGTTTCGCTACTACATCTGAGACACCGTGGCATTTTCTCTATAACGTTTTTTCTACAATGTTTCAGAAGGAACGGCTTGGAGGATATTTAGAAGATGGATCAAGACCCTGAACTCTTAAGGTCATTTACAAAAATTAGTAAGGTATCTGTGGTAAAACGTTTAGCTTCTGGGTCATATTAAATTTGTATATACACCTTGTGTAAGATAGGGTATCTGACTAGTCCTATTGACTAGTATCAAGAAGGTGCTCCAGGTAAAACAATCATAACTTCTTGCTAGAGTATCCAAATTGAGTGGGACTAGTTTCATTGGATCGTGGACAATCTGTAGTATTTTGGGTGCAAGTTTCAGAATTTGATATCAATTATTTTGTGCGGGGCATGCTATACAAGTGAGATCTCCTGGAAAGGCCAAAAATTGGCAAGTTGTGAGGAAGTTACCGTAAATTCCACTTGGCACATCCAATTTTGATCAGACCTGTGGCATTGCAGAGAAGAAATATCAGAGTACTACCTAAAAGAAAGTTTCATACCCAAAAGGGTTGAAACTTGGGAGATAGAACATAATAAATATTGTTTAGCAGAGCCACCTCAAAATCAAGATTCAAAAGTGATACTTGGCCAACATGCCACCAAAAAAGGGACCTTCTACACCAAATAAGCCTTCAAAAAATCCTAATTGGACTCTTGATGAAGGTGAAGAAATGTGTAGGCACATAAATGAACTACAAAAGAAGATGGATTCAATGGAAGCTAAGTTGGATACTAAGATGGATTCAATGGAAGCTAAGTTGATGGATTCAATAGAAGCTAAGTTGGATACTAATATGGATGGCTTAAAAGGGGAGATCATGGAAGTAGTGAAAAATTTCGTAACAGAGAAGACACCTGAAAGTGAAAATGCATCCCATGAAATTCATGATGAGGACACAAGGAAGGTGAATCAAGAATGGAGAAACTCCAACTTTGGTTTGAAGACCAACCACGTTCCTAAGATTGATATGAGGAATTTTGATGGCAAGGACCTAATCACATGGATACTTCAGATGGAGCAATTCTTTGATCTCCATAATGTGCCACATACACAAAAGGTACGAATT
>JASDQU010753852.1:13935-43009 GCA_032191745.1 Picea mariana
GCACAGAATAGATCTAGCTAGAAAATACTACACACATTTGCAGAGAGAAATTGAGAAAGAAGAAGCAAGATAGAAAGAATGGAAGAATTCTCATTAACTGTATTCCACACTCAAAGAGTGAATAATTTACAATATATATAGGATAAATGAGTAACTAATGAGCCATAGTGGTGGTATAGATTGATCTAGACACACACCAACAGTTACAAGAGTAAACTGCTACCTAGTCTAGTCTCTCAGGCAGTTACGAGAGTGAACTGTCACCTAGCTGAGTTAACTAGTCAGCTAGTCTTCAGTTAACTGACTGAACAAAGAGTAGTGAGTTGGTGATGATCCCAATGTTGCATGGTGACAAAACAAATGCAACATCTAAACTCAACTCAACTAGTCAAACTGAAGTTTCAACTAAAAGAGAATATTCTCTAGGTGGAATATTCTCCCTTAAAATATAGGAGACTAGATAATGACTAATTATGACTAATAAACAAGGAATAACCTTAGGAAAAATAAATCCTAGGTGTGTGTAAAGTAACTCCAACATATAGAACTACTTGCAAGAAGCTTACAACGCATAATCTATTCAAGTTGGTATATGGCTTGGAAGCAGTGGTACCTATGGAATACTTGGTTCCTAGTTTAAGAATTGCAGCCTTCACAGGTATGGATGACACTGGCGTTGTTTGAGACGGGCTTGCGCAGTTGCTAGAGTTAGAAGAAGACATGTTTATTACAGGATTTCATTAGCAGGTACAGAAAGAAAGAGAAAATGCTTACCATGACATACATATCAAGAGGAAGGCATTCAAGCAAGGAGATTTGGTATTTTTATATGACAACAAGTTCATGAAGTATCTAGGGAAGTTCAAGACACATTGACTTGGGCCATTTGAGGTTGCCTATGTCACAGAAGGAGGAGATGCATAGTTGAAGAACCTTAATGGAGAATGGAAAGAAGGTTTGGTAAATGGGAGCCAGTTAAAATTATATTATGCCAACCAACTACCTCGCAGCTCCCAGTAAAATCACAAGAATAAGGGTCTCGGTACCAAGTGTTGTTGAAACTGAGTACCCAATAAGAAAAGATAGTCTGCACACAATAGGGAGGGACAGGACAGAAAGCACAGACTGCTCTGTGTAGTCTGCAGTAAAAGCAAAATAGAAGGATCAATCTTGCAGTGACTCGGGACGAGTCACATGTGAGTGTTGGGGGCATGTTGGCCCTTGGTTAGGTAAGGAAGCGAATATTAAGGAATAAAGGAAAAGTACGAACTGCACAAAAGGCACATTAACTGAGGAAGGGTCAAAGTGGGTAAAGAAGCAGAAAATAAGGAGCAAAGTAAAGGAAAATATAGTCGTTGGAAAAGAATATCGAGGAAGGAAAAGCATTGAAGAATATGTATCGTGTACAATTTATCAAGCGGAAAAAGATATCAATGAGTGCTTTGGATCACCTCACGGAAAAAGAGGAAGGATAGGTTGGAGAAGCCATGAAAAGGTAGGTCAAGTGGACCTAGGGTTTAGGCACCTAAGGTTTTGGATCTAGGGTTTTGACACCTAGACTTTATCCATGTAATGTATAAATAAAGGTCTAGAAGACCTGGGACAAGGTTCGTTGATACTATGATTGTTGTTGTTCATTGTTGAGAGCAATATTGAGTCTCTATTCTAGATCTTCAACTGGGTGCAAGATCAACCCTGTAGCTGGGTGTGCAAGGGGGAGAGAGAGAGAGAGAGAGAGAGAGAGAGAGAGAGAGATATGCAAGCTAAGTGTGCAGATAGAACTAGATTTTTTCATCTAATATATCAATAAACACAGTTATGTGGACGTAGCCCTAGAGAGAGGGTGAACCACATATATATTATTTTCTTTGTGTTTGATGTTGCGTTAATTTATATATGTTATCCTGTTATTGCATTGTTGTATTAGATCAGAGATATAACTTGTGAAGTAAGCTTAAGAGTGGTAAAGAATAACTAGATTGGTGTGTGTTGTTGTCCTAGATTCACTTTGCATTTCCTCTTGTTGTAGACACCTATGTCCTGCAACCCCCTATCGCTACTTCGGGTGAGACTGCATCTGCTTCATAGGTGTTGCCGAAAGGTCCAGTAGTTAGGGTTTATTTGTGTATTGTAAGAATTGAACCCTGGAAATGCCCCTGTGCCAACAAATTGCATAAATGTATTTTGGTAATTCATTAATAAAAAAAAATATTTTCACTACATTTGGTTTCATAGCCATATTCTTGGCCATGTTGTGCRCTAATCCTGTAGATCATACTAGAATTGCGCTACCTACCATTGTAACTTCRTACACTCAATTAATTCCATACAACTGCAATTACACAAATAATTATGTACGTCCTTGTTGTTGTCTTTTCAATTATGTATGATTTGTAAATAGACACCAGTKCTCTCAACACTTGTCCATACATAGTCAACCATACACTCAATTTTCCCATCCTATAAATCCCATACACCATCACCACTAGCCATACAGTCCACTGCCTTTTRTGCGGATGCCAAATTTTGTTGTATAGCCACCACCATCCTATGATTCTACACCTTTTTCTATTGCAATTTTTCCCCAATTCATTTCCTTATCTATGCATAACTTCATCATCTGTACGCTTTTTCCCTACGTGRCTATTCCTAAGGTCACATCCCCCCTTTCAAATTTTTTTACTTTGACAAGTTATATATGAAAAAGATACATTTTTCAAACAAAAACAAGTATTCAAAACTTTAAATACATAATAGATGAAGTAAGATTGCATTAAATTGAATCCTACAAGAAGAAGGAAAATACCAAAATTGTTAGTGTTAGAAACCTATTAGAGGTTCATCATTATGAAGATAAACCCAATGGCACATGCTAATTATCGATTAGATTGAGAAGAAGCAAATGTGGTAAAAATTGGACTACGAGACATAGATGTGAAGACCCGCCATTACACTACTTTATAATAGTGGATCGAAGGGAAGTAGAAGTATCAAAACTAGAAAATGAAATTACTATAAGCTACAAGTTAGAAACCAATAATGATGAAACAACACCAAAATTTCAATCTCATTCACACCAAAAAGTAAGAATGAAGATAGGGTCCCCAAAAAAGAAACAACTTCTAGAAAAGAAAAAGATACAAAATGCATTCCACCTCATCTAAAGTTGATAAGACCTAGGATATAATGAAAAAGAGTCAAGAAACCCAGACAAAAATGCAAGAACATAAGTCAGGAAGGTATGTTACCTAGAATCTTCGAGGTTTTACCATAAACAACCAAGTCAAGGACTTCAGGATATGATGCAAACAATACAAATGAACCTCATTAACTATCAAAGAAGGAACCAATCAAACCCCTACAACATGAAAAGGATGATGTTGCTATGGAAACATGCTCAACTATAGAGAATCATATTTATTATTCTTTAAGGAAAAAATTCCTTAAGGGGGTGGCAATGTAACAAATATAATAATAATAATAAATACATAAATTAGGCTAATGAAAGGTCAAAAGGAACACACCCATTCACCTTGTGATTAGTGAATGAATATAAGTATACCGTCACAAGGCTCATTGTAATCATCAATATTGTCAATTATTTATTATTCAATATATCTTATACAGTTGCAGAAATATATATATATTCATTCAATAATAAACAAAACTATGATTATAACACACTTCTACCTACACTAAGTGGTATCACATCAGGATTTTGGTACTACATTGAATAGAAAGCGTCTTTATATTATGGTTTCATTTGGCCTTTTTGAAGGTAGATTTCAACAATAAATTATTGCTAATAAACAATGGTTATGTAATTAAAAAAATGAGAATTGGTAATTGTTGAGAATTACTAGGGGATGTGATGCCACAAGGTTGGATACGAGGACATGATTATTGTTCTACTTTGAAGGAAGAAGTCTTCTGCAAGAAGATAAAATTGCATAAAGAGAGAAGAATATTGCATTGATTCCAATATGGGTTTGAAAACAAGAATCCCTATAGAAAGAAGGCAAAGTAAAGAAGATGAAAAAAAAAATAAGATGAATGAGATGGGGAAATACAAACCATTGTAGAATTCCTAGAGAATGTTCCTCAAGAAAATATGATTATTGAATACATGAGATTTGAGAAAAATGCACTTAAAATAATAAGAGAAAGGTTGGAGGTTTAAAAACAGACCCGACAGAGAAATAATTTGAAGTGGATCTGGTGGTCCACTTCATGAGAACATCATGAATACAAAACATGATTCCATATTTCCATAAAAAATAATATTTATTTACTATTCATTTTTCATATTTACTTGACATCATATGAAATACAATATGTGTATATAAATACACACGGGGAATGATAAGTCATGTTCTTTCCAAAGGTCATGACTTATCATTAACTTATTGGTGCCAACCCCCCTTCTCCTTGGGCTACGTGACTTCCCGTTCAAGGATATCCAATTCACGAAGCTGAATTAGCTCTCTGAAACCTTAATGGTCTCGCTTGTAAATAACCATAGATATATTCATTCTTTCGGTGCAAGTTCTATGACACTCACGACCTCTCGCTTCGCACTATCAGGCGATTAGTTTTCAGGTGCTATCTCCTACTCTATTATCTCCTTCCAGCATATGACCTCAGTTTATGTCCACACACAATTGCAAGCGTGGTCGAAAGTGGTTTGGGATCAATCCACTTTTCTCCCCACAATTCACTACCAAACGCCACGCGTCCAATTTACAATACCACGGTTTCTATTGTGGCCCACTCTCAAGTTTTTAAATACTGAGCACTTTCCATCCCCGCAATCCTTCGTAATCATCGATCTCAAAATATTGACGATGCTTCTGAACCTGACGGTTCAAATCTTCCCTTTCTGATTCTACGGATCCAAATTAACCCTTCTAAATCAATGATTGTGATTTATTCCATGATTCGGGCTTCGGGATTTTCAAATATCAACCCCTGATTTCTCCACAATGGATATCTCCTGAAATAAAATATATATTTACATTTATCCTCCTCAAATCGACGGTTATAATTTACTTTGTACCTTCGGGGTTCGAAGATTTCAATTCTCAACTTCCCAAAGTATTTTTATCCGAAGTCAGCGATCTATCGCCACGCGTCCCTCTAGATCTGACGATCCAGATTTACTTCGGGTCTTTGGGTTTCGGTAATCTCAATTCTCAATTAAAACCCAATTTCAATTTACCTGGAGCTTGCAATATGATGACGTGTATCCCTCCTTGAATCAACGGTCCTTGTTTCCTTCGGGGCTTCGACAATCTATACTACTTGGGGTACACAGAGTTTAAAGCTCATGCACATTTCCTAGATCCAACGGTATGAAATGATGCATTCCTCTTGGATATATCTTAACCCTTTATCTTGTCCAAATTCTGCAAATAAAATAGTAAAACTATAAAACACACAACAATAGCAAAACTATAAAACAATATCAACACTATACAATTGGATAAATTCTCCTTTGTTTTATTCAGTCTAAAAACATGGTTACAACTTATGTCTCTTACAAACACTACCATGAAAACTTGTCTAAGGACCCAGAGCCTTCATTGCTCTTATTCCCCCTATCTAAAATCTATCACCTTCTACTCTAGCGGTTACCTACTCACTTAATTAATGCAACCTAAAGACTAATACAGGCTAATATCCTACACACGTAATATATTACAGTCGTGTAAGGATTTACAATGATCTGTTAGTTCAAAATGGTGGCCCAACTTTACATACATCTAATTAACTAACGAGAGATTCAAAAAATCTCCACACCGCTACCAAGTTGGTTAAGAGTCAGTTTGGTTCTTTCAATGCATTGATGTGTCGAATTTGCTTCCACGTCCACTTTGCTTTGATTTGATAGTGATGCTCCTGCATCATACTCCTCTGGACAAAACATTCATGGAATCTTGTCCATGAGCTCTCCCACTGTCTTTCCATACTTCAAAATATCAGGTTCAATTACCCAACTTGAATCTTCCACAGGCTGATCCTTCCACTTCACCAAATATTCAAGATATATCTTTCTTTTGGTTTTCTTTCCAACTCTCTGTTCTAAAATTTTCTCCATTTGAGGTTTTTCTACTGTAGGCATTTGTTCTTCCCATTGAATCTCTTCCTGATCATCCAATTCTCTTGTGTCATCTTTGTTATAAAGATACAAATCTGCAACGTTGAATATCGATGATATCCCAACATTGTCCAACAACTCGATCTCATAACCATTTGCTGCAAATTTTCGAAGGATCTTGCATGGTCCTATATTCTTCATCTTAAACTTATTATATGTTCCTCTTGGAAACATCTCTTTCCTCAAATGATATAAAACTTCATCTCCCACTTCAAATTGAACTTCCCTTCTTTTCTGATCAACTCTGTCCCTATACTTTTTATTACTATCATGTATCTGCCTCCTAACTTGATCATGAAGTCTTTGCATTTCTGTAGAAAAATCTTTTTCTCCAATGCTCTTGAATTCATCTTGTTTAAACTCTCTCAATTCTGTAATCCCTCTTGGTTGTCTTCCATATACTATCTCAAATGTACTTTTTCCAGTGCTTCTATTAACTGAATTGTTAAATGTGAATTCTTCCTTTGCCAGAATTTGATCCCACTGACGACCTTGTTCAATGACTAAAATCCTTAAACAAATTCCCAAACTCTTTTTCACCACTTCAGTATGTCCATCTATCTGAGGGTGATATGATGAACTAAAAGATAAATTATTTCCTAGCCTCTTCCATAGAGTCCTCCAAAAGTGTCCTACAAACTTAGTGTCCCTATCTGAGACTATACTTCTGGGCAGTCCATGTAATCTCACAATTTCTCTGAAAAACACATTGGCTATGTGTGTAGTAGCATTTTTCTTCTGGCATGGTATGAAATGTGCCATCTTAGAAAATCTATCAACTGCAAAAAATATGGAATCACTTCCCTTTTGGGTTCTAGATAATCCCAATACAAAATCCATACTAATTGCATCCCAAGGCCTTTTTGGAATAGGCAATGGTTGTTACAAACCAATGTTTTGTATATTTCCTTTTGCATGTTGAAAAATCTTACATCGAACTACAAATTTCTTCATATCTTCCCTCATACCTAGCCAATAATACAAACTACTCAGTTGTGCAAATGTTTTGTCATGACCGAAATCTCTGGCTAAACCTCCACCATGTTTTTCTTTCAATAAATTATCTCTTATAGAGCATCTTGGTATGCAAAATTGGCTTCCTTTAAACAACAACCCATCCTGGATCAAATATTCTTCCCATAATTTTTTATCCCTCAACAAAGGATTTTCATATGCTTCATAAGCCTCCTTAAAATCTAGATCTTCCTGATACATTTCCTTAAGGTGCTCAAATCCTAAGGTCTTCACTTGGAATTCATGTACAACCAAACTCCTCCTGCTCAAAGCATCTGCAACTTTATTATCACTTCCATAAATATGTTTAATGAAAAAAGTGAAATTCTGCATGAATTCTACCCACTTAGCATGCCTCTAATTCGACTTCTCTTTCCTAGTAATAAATTGCAAAGTTTGATTATCACTATACAAGACAAATTTTTTTGGAATTAAATAATGTCTCCATTTATTCAAAGCTTGAAAAACTGCATAAAACTCCTTGTCATATGTAGAATATTTCTCTTTAGTGTCATTCAACTTTTCACTAAAATAAGAAACTATCCTATTATCTTGACTCAAAATTGCTCCAATGGCTATTCCACTTGCATCACACCTCACCTGAAATGTTTTTCCAAAATCGGGTAAAACCAAAATTGGTTGTTATGTTATCTTCTTTTTCAACACTTTGAAACTTTTCTCGGCCTCCTCTGTCCAATTAAAATACTTATGTTTCTTTTTAACAATATCCATCATGGGTGCACATATACCACTAAAATTTATGATAAACTTTCTATAAAAACTTGCCAATCCATGAAAACTTATCACCTCAAATATGCTTCTTGGTGATGGCCATTCTTTGATTGCTCTCAACTTCTCTGGATCCATCTTAAATTCATTTGAAGAGATCACAAAACCCAAATATATGAGTTATGTCTTCATAAAAGAACTTTTCTTCAATTTTATTAACAACTTTTCTTGTTGCAATCTCCTCATCACTAATGTCAAGTGTTTTAAATGTTATTCTCTGTTTTGTTGAAAACTAATATATCATCCAGATACACAATGACAAATTTACTTATGAAGTCTTTCAATACTTCATTCATCAACCTCATAAATGTTCTTAAAGCATTTTTCAATCCAAATAGCATGACTATCCATTCAAACAAACCTTCAGTTGTCTTGAAGGTTGTCTTCCATTCATCTCCCTCTCTCATTCTTATTTGATGACATCCACTCTTCAAATCTATTTTTTAAAAATAGCTTGCTTCAGTCAAATAATCCATCAAATCATCCATCATCGGTAAAGGAAATCTATACTTGATGGTAATCTTGTTGATGGATCTAGAATTTGTACACATTCTCCATCCTCCATCCTTCTTCAGACTTAATACAGTTGGCGCTACACATGGGCTTAGACTTTCCCTAACTAAACCTTTATCCAACAACTCCTGAAATTGCTTCTTAACCTCTTCATTCTCTAGAAGTGTTAACCTATACGCCACTTTGTTTGGAAAACTGGCTCTTGGAATCAAGTCAATGTGGTGGCTAATACTCCTAATGGGTGGTAATGAGTGAGGCAACTCATCCACTACTATGTCAGCAAAATTCTCTAACAATTCTTGGATTTATTCAGGTAAATCATTCATAGAAGTATTGGTAAGGATAACTCTCAGCTTCCTAACTACAACAAATTGCATTTCTTGATCTTTCTTGATCTCCTTCAAGAGTTCCTTCCCACTCATGAGAAGTATTCTTGTGATGGCTTCTTCCTTTTCTTTCTTCTCTTCTATTGGAAGTAACATGTGGGTTCTACCATTTTTTTCCAGAGTATAATTATTCTTCCTCCCATCATGAATGACATTCCTATCAAACTTCCATGGTCTCCCCAAAAAAATATGACAAACATCCATGGGAATTACATCACACAGAATCTCATCTTTGTAGCCTCCTATTTTAAATTCAACTTTGCATTGTTGACTTATCATTACTTGATGTCCTTTTTGCAACCACGATACTTTATATGGAATTGGGTGTGCATTTGTCTCCAGCTCCAGCTTCTCCGCCATTTCTATAGATACCAAATTATCAGTACTTCCATTGTCTATAATCATCTTGCAAACTCTATCATTTGTTTTACAATCAGTCCTGAACAACTTTGTTCGCTAAACTGAATCTTGTATTTCTTTCTCTAGATTTAGAAGAACTTTCCTCATCATAAGGTTATGTCCTCCTTCTGCTTCCTCTGCTTCCAAATTCTTCTGGGCCTCATAAATGTGTACTTCTCCTCCTCCTTATTTCTTCCTCTCAGGGCATTCCCAAGACATGTGTCTTGTCTTTCCACAGGGATAACATTTAACTCCACCTCCTCTACCTCTACCTCTTCCTCTAGGAAAATAATTTCTCCCACCAAACGGTCTTCTTCGGGAACTTCCTCCTCTTTCAAAGTGACTATATGATTTCTCAATATCATCCTTGGGTTTCAGTGCCTTATCATAGACAATTTCCTTACCTCTATTTGAGTCTTTGCTTCTGCTTTACTGACTTGGATTCCTGGCCAACTTTTCTTCTGTCTTCAGTGCAATCTGATAAGCATCCTCCACTGTCCTCAAAATTATCATTCTAATCTCATCCTAGATTTCATATCTCAATCCATTTATATACCTGGAAACTTTTTCATCATCCCTCTCTCTTTGTCCAGTCCTAATATTCAGTCTATAAAATTCTTCTGTGTACTTTTTCACTGTCATACCCCTCTGTCTCAGTTTCTGCAACTTTTTGAATAGGTTTATCTTGTAATCCTTAGGTATGAATTTATCCTTCAGTTTGGCTACCATCCTATCCCAATTATTTATATTTTGTTTACCTTTGCTCCTTCTCTCTGCCTGCATTTCATCCCACCACAGTGTTACATGTCCCTTTAATCTAGTGACAACATGTCTCACCTTCTTTCCTTCATCGACATCTTCATAGTCAAAATACTTATCCATGGACCTTATCCATTCCAATAGCTCTTCGACATTCAAATTACCTTCATACATTGGGACGCCCATCTTTTCTCTAGATTCCAACTTCACAACAACTTTAAATAAGCGTTCTTAAGATGCATCTTCCCCTGTAGCTTCTTCAACTTCTACTTCTTCGCTTTCTGCATCAATGACATCTTCAACAATAGGTGTTCCTCTTTGAATTGCTTCCATCGCTTCCAACCTTGTGCAAAGCTCTCTCATTTCTCTTCCCACAACACATTTTTCTATAGGTGGATCTACACGAATCCTTGGCAGCATTATTTCAATTATTTCTAATACACAGAATACAACTTTGAACTTTTTCAGGCTCTAATACCACTTGGTTCCAACCCCCCTTCTCCTTGGGTTGTGCGACCTCCTATTCAAGGATCTTCAATTCACGGAGCTGAATTATCTCTCTAAAATCGTAATGGTCTCTCTTGTAAATAACCACATGTATCTTCAGTCTTTTGGTGCAATTTCTATGACACTCGTGACCTCTCCCTTCGCACTACCAGGAGATTAGTGTTCAGGTGCTAGCTCCTCCTCTGTTATCTCCTTCCCGCATATGACCTCGGGTTATCTCCACACACAATTGCGGGCCCATTCAAAATTGGTTTGGGATCAATCCACTTTTCTCCTTGCAATTCACTACCAAACGCCACACGTCCAATTTGCAATACCACGGTTTCTATTGCGACCCACTCTCAAGTTTTTAAATACCAAAAACTTTCCATCCCCGCAATCCTTTGTAATCGTCGATCTCAAGATCTCGACGGCACTTCTGAACATGATGGTTCAGATCTGCCCTTTCCCAATCTACATATCAAAATTAACCCTTCTAAATCAACGGTTGTGATTTATTCCGTGATTCGGGCTTAGGGAGTTTTAAATCTCAACTCCTACTCTCTCCACTATGGCTATCTCCTGAAATAAAATATATGTTGACATTTATCCTCCTCAAATCAATGATTATAATTTACTTCGTACCTTCGGGGTTCAAAGATTTCAATTCTCAACTTCCCAGACTATTGTTATCCAAAGTTCGCGATCTATCACCATGCTTCCCTCTGGATCTGACAGTCCATATTTACTTCAGTTCTTCGGGTTTCGACAGTCTCAATTCTCAATTGAAACCCAATTGCAATTTACCCGAAGCTTATGATCTGTTGACACATATACATCCTTGAATCAACGGTCTGTGTTTCCTTTGGGGCTTCGACAATCTCTACTCCTTGGTGTACACAGAGTTTAAATATCGTGAACATTTCCTAGATCCAATGGTCTGAAATGATTCATTCCTCTTGGATAGATCTCAACCCTTTATCTTTTCCAACTTCTGAAAATTCTCCTTCTGAAGTATTTCTTCAACACTTAGTCGATTTTTGGTCCTGTGCACTCCTTTCAATTGACCTCTTCACTTTTTTATGAGAAAAACCCAAGTTATTTCTCCAATTCAAAGACTTCACATACGCACTCCTTGCGCTTAATATGCACACTCTGCATACAAAAGTTCCACGCTATCTCTCCTAAGCTTCGAGTCAAAAAAGACTCTCTCACACGCACTCCTTGCATTCGGTATGTACTCCTTGCATAAMTTATAGAAGAGAAACACTTGAAACTTATTCAATTCTTCATAAATTCATTCCTTCATCATGAACATCATACATCCACAAAATACATAACAATAGTAAAACTGTAAAACAATATCAACACTGTACAATTGGATAAATTATCCTCTATTATATTCATTCCAAAAACATGATTACAACTTTTGTCTCTTAAAAACTCTACCATGAAAACTTGTCTAAGGACCTAGAGCCTTCTTTTCTCTTCTTCCCCCTATCTAAAATCTATCACCTTCTACTCTAGCGTTTACCTACTCAATTTAATTAATGCAACCTAATGACTAATACGGGATAATATCCTACACCTATAATATATTACAGTTGTGTAATGATTTACAATTATCTGTCAGTTCAAAACGATGGCCCTACTTTACATACATCTAATTAATTAATGAGAGATTCAAAAAATCTCCACACCGCTACCAAGTTGGTTAAGAGTCGGTTTGGTTCTTTCAATGCATTGATGTGTCGACTTCGCTTCCACGTCCACTTTGCTTTGCTTTGATAGCGATGCTCTTGCATCAATTATCATTTACATTTTAATGCCTATTTACATAATAACAAATCTATAACATATTATTAAATAATAAGAAATGTAATATACTAGGTACATTACAAGTCTTCCCCCCTTAAAATGTTTTTTCCTCAAAGAATAGTTATAAAATACTTATCTCTTTCTCTGACTTGTAATATTGTCTCTTGATTCTTGATCCTTGAGTTATTGATCATTGAGGACCTAAGAATATGTAATCCTTTAAGCGCTGAGCATAACTTTCGAATTGTAAAGGAGTATGCCCACCCTAATTCGATCTTCTGTGAAACTGTGCGTTTATAGGGTTCTTGGAAAAAAACTTGATGTATTTCGACTCCCTTGATAGCTTCTTCTTTGATCACCACTTTAGTGGATGTAATATTCTTCAGAATATCGATCATTTGTTTCTGTTGATACATTGATTGGTTGAAGTATCGATTTTTTGATTAGGATGTCGATAAGGCATCCTTGCAACTTGATCTTTACTTCTTATACTTGTAGCTTTTTCTTGATTAACTTTTGGAATTGAGTCTTCTTCATACCACTACCTTGTTTGTACTTCGACATTTGAAGACGTCTTTACATTAGTTGGATTTTCATTCTTTTGAGTTGTAAGGTTGATTAGCTCTGTATTAATTCCTTTATCCATAATTGGGATGTTTACATATAAATACTTCTCTAGTTCCATAGGTTTTGTCATTGTCTCTTTATCAACCAATGATTCTTTGTTGATAAGTTGATGTCACATGTTCTGTAGTGACTTCTTATCACTATTTAAATTTTTAATTTGTGTGAGTAAATTTTGATTATGAACCCTTAGGCGTAAAATTTCTTCCTCGTTATCTGATTTTTTGACTTCACTTATAATATCTTGATTCTTTATCTTTTCTTCTTTCTTCTTTTTAACCTGTTCAATAAATTTTTTATTAAGGTTCCTTAGGCAGGAGATTTGTTCCTCTTTTTTGGTTAATTTATCTTTGAGACCTTGATTTTCTCGTTCTGAATTTTTATTCTCTTATTTCTTGTCTTTTGACTTCCTGAGTTTTACTAGTAAATTTTGATTATGATTTTTTAATCATGATATTTCTTCATCTCGTTCTAGTAAGTGTTTGTCCATTTTTTGCTTTTTGGTTTTTAGTTCTTCAATTTGTGCAATGAATTCACGATTTCTCTCTTTGAAGAAAATATTATCTTTCTTTGTTAACCCATTAAAATATTTCTCTATCTCAATTTCTAACTATAATTTGCTATTGATGTATTTATAATTTCCTAGTTCGCCTTTTAATATTAATGTTTGTCTTTGTGAGTTATCTTGATATTCTTCCATAATAAAAGATTTCCCACAAATTGGACAAAATCGATTGTGATTTTTAAAAATTGTCATATATTCAAACCCCATTTCACAAAAAGGGGATTTAGTCCAAAATTTAGATTTATATATTGAATTCATTGTTCACGGCTCCTTATTTTTCCTTGATTTATTTATTTGATGATAATAAGTTTATGATGGTCTTTTGGAACTTTTTGGTCCCCTCTAATAACTTTTAATTTTTGATGAAATAACCCTTTTAACACCTTTTTTTTTAATTGTAACTTAGGAAATCTTTTTTATTTATTATACCCTTTTTATTAAGGCTCTATGTTTACTCTTTCTTAGTTTCACCACTGCTTGTATAGTACTTTTGTATTAAATTTTTATATTCCTTTTTAAAAAAGAAAAGAAAAGTGTTTTCGATACTTTAATCAATATATTTGGATGACTTTTCTTCACGTATATCACTTTGGAATAACACTTAATAATTTAATATGTTTGATGGAAATTAATGAGATTGGGTAAGGTCACACCAATTAATATTAATCGTTGTGGGTATTCTTCAAAACCGGACCGGTCCATTGACCTTGATATTATTCAGTTGGGTGATGGTTGGACAAACACTACACCATGATTCATACAGACTAATCAATTTGTTGCATGTTGGATAGTGTACGGATGAATCATAGCTGGTTGGACTGAAAAGTACGACAAATGGTACGTACACTTCAATTGTTTTGTTGCACGTTGGATTGTGTATGGACGTTGTACGCATGGAAGGAATGTCTAGTGATTGTACAGTGGAGATGATAATTGTATGGAGGAGGTGATAGATATATATGAAATTAGATGATTACCTTCTCTTTCATGTGTATACATATATATCTCTGATGTCTCTTCAAATTTGCAACAAGAATAATTTTTAAAGAAACTCAAAAATTATTTTCCTTAAATTATGAGAATAGTTTAATTCTGGTTTTCTTTTGTATTATTCTTTTTTTTGTGCTTCTCTTTATATAATAATAATCTCCTTCCAGAATACTTTTATTTGAATATTCGAATTCTCTTATGTCCTTTTTATTCTAAATATATGTATTCTTTTTCTTTTCTTTTCTTTTTATAATGGCAGTGGAACGTCTTCTTCAATAAATTTTCAAATGGCCAAAAGCCTGGTTGGTGATCAAAGACCAAGATTTCTCAGAGAAACTCTGAAATGATGGATTTGAACAAAATCTAGATCGAGACTTTCTTGATACCAATTGAAGTAGATCTGGTGGTCCATTTCATGAGAACATCATGAATACAAAAGATAATTCCATATTTCCATAATAAATAATATTTACTTGACATCATATAAAATACAATACGTGTATATAAATACACGTGGGGAATGATAAGTCATGTTCTTTCCAAAGGTCATGACTTATCATTTACATTATGATTCCTATTTACATACTAAAAAACCTATAACATATTATTAAATAATAAGAAATGTAATATACTAGGTATATTACATAATCCCATGAATGTGGCTTGTGGAAATAAAGAAGTGTTAGAAGATGTGTATATAGAGAAGACATATTAGACTATATTAGAAAATGAGAAGGAAAATACCAAGAGACAACTGAGGTCAAGAAGTCTCTTGAAAAGATAAAGAAGATTGTAACGTCTATGATGAAATGTCTTCCTAAAGAAGAAGATAATTATGAAATTATGAAAAAGCTCCCATGTCAATTGATAGAAGAAGAAACATTGAAGCCAAAGGTTCCTTTGGTAACTCATGGTTGTCTTAAAGTTGTTGATAATATTTTTTTTTCAATTTTAGAAGAAAACATTGATGAATATGGACCTAGAGATCATGACACTATTGATACACAAGCTAAAGATGGCAAAGGAAGAATTGAGACCATAGATCAAAGTAGAAGATGAGAACAAAAGAGATGCCATAGAAGATAGCCTTGAATATTATGAAGATATTGCTAAGTATAAAGTTGGTACAACCAAAGAAGGGATAATTAAAGTGAATGAACAAAGAATAATTGAAGTTCAAGAAGAAACAAAAGACAACCAATTGCAGAAATTGAATGAAAAGGATGTGATAGGTATGATTGTTATGGATCATAGTGAAATTGCAGAAAGTTGGAATTGTGAATCAAAATGGTTGGATGCTAGACTCCCTAAAACAAATAGTATTGCTAAGACTATTGTTGAGCCTGGTCATGAATATCATGAAATCAGATTCTCAAAAGTGTGTTCAAGAAGAGATAGAAGTGAAAGAAAATATTGATTTTGATTTAGTGCAACAACAACTGAAAAGTAAAGAAGATGTTGAAGACATGTTCCATTCAAGGAGGAAGGAGAATGATCCAACACATCATGATATTGATGAATAAATAAAGGAGATTAACAAATATCATGGATGGATATATTGTCCATGTAATTATAAAATGGTATTTCATGTCCAAAATAGTGCAAATTTTCAATTGATTGATGGAGGATGTATGGTCCAATTTGCCCATTCAGATTTCATGTTAATGCAAAATGAATTGGATAAGATTTTTATTTGTACAATACAATTGATGGATGAATTTGAAATAGGGACATCAATTAGAGATTTGATCATTATTGTAGAATTGGATGATTGTTTTGTATTAGGGTGGAATGCAAGGGGAAACAAAGCAATGTAACAAATAGTGTAGAAGGAATGGGTCGAAAGGAGAAAGGTGTGGAACATTCTTGAAACAACATGGCATATGAAAGAATTAGATGAAGTCAGACATGTTGACATCAAGGAAGTAGGACACTTTTTTTTCTTTTCTTTGGAGGAAAGGGTTGTCGAAGAGGAATTAGTTGAAGGACCATAATGATGCTAAAGGACTAGAAGATGATCGTGATGAATGGAGTTGTGAAGAAAGCATGTTGTTTCCTTTAACAAGTTTTGTGTTATGTTTGCGGGTTTAGAGGAAATGTGTAGTGATGCATATGATCAATGAAATCCATGGATTAAACAATTGTAGGTACATAGATAAAGAATATTCTCAAAGAATAAACAAAGAAAGTAAAGAGAATGAAGCCTTTGATGAATTTTATTGAGTATTGTGAAGATTCAGATCTAGAGTCAATCATGGAAATTAAGTGAAGGAATACACTAGTATTTTGAAGACTCGAAGATTGAAAATCTTCTAGAAATTGAAGAAGACTTGTTCCAGATTGAAGATTCAAGCATTATTATGGTGTGATAAGTTTCAAATCCATAGAAGAAGTAGAATCAATGATAAGATCTAGAATTTTGAATGGATGGTTATGGAAAGTAAAGGCACATTTTGTTTTGGTGATGTATTGAAAGTAATTGAAAGATTAAAATAAATGAAGCCAAAATAAGAAGTTGGTAGTTATTTCTTATGAGATTTCTATAGGAGTTGATGAAGAGAAAATCCATAAGTTTGTGAATGTTTTGAAATTTTCCAAGATTTGTCAAGTGAAAGTATATGTTGTAGAAGATATTTTTCAAAGAAATTTTAAAAGTTGAGAAGTACAGATGGAAAGTAATTAAGATAGGAAAGGACTGGTAGCATAAAGTATGTATGAAGTTGCACATGTTAGTAATGTTAGGATATTTAGACACTTAGGGTTTAGTTAAGATCAACTTAGTCTAATGTGTCTTTAGGTAAAAGTGTGTTTCTTTAGTATGCATTTGTAGTTATGTAATCTAACAGTCATGATATGTTGGAGATATAAAGTGATCCAATGATTCATATTCTCTTCAATACTAATGTCTATGTTGATATGTGGCTTGACACTTGGTTGGTCCATGATCTCTATTTAAAGAGCATGGAAGGTCATTTTCTTAAGATAGATTGCGAGAAAATCGTATGTACAATATTTTTATTTTGCACTAATTTATTACCTCAATTGGTCACGTTGGTTGGGGCCATGGATTATTTCCCCTTTGAGGGTTCTAACCACGTAAAACACTAGTGTACTAATATTTTATTTGTTTGTGTGAGTGGTTTCTTAAGGTGTTTGTCCCGTGTGGAAATACCTTGTTTTGTCAAGTTTTGCAAAAAGAAGAATGTATTAAGCTAAGAAACATGTTGAATGAAGAGGTTCTTCCAGAAACTGATGAAGATTGTCCCCTAGTTGATACAAAGAAGGGATGCATTAGTAAAACATAGAAGATAAGTGAAAATGTTACAGATTTTGGAAATTTTATTGGAATCATTTCATATATGTGTTATGACAATAAAATGGGTGCAGCCGGAAGATGTTGAGTATGCACTTTTGATTGGGCTTTTTAAAGTTTGTAACATGTTTTTTTATTTTAGGGCAGGTATGTGGATGATCAGTTATAGAATACTGACATCGAAGAATATGAAGCACCTTTGAATACATCGTTGATGGGATCGTTTGGTCCCTATTATCGCACAAGTTGTAGATTGGGAAAAGCTCGAACCAACTACCAAATGGTGACAACATAGAGAACACCTACCCACAGTCACCTTAGGTAGGTATTCTCATCACTTTAGAGATGAGAGGTTCACCTCAAGGGGGGTATCTCAGTGACCCTAGGGGGAATGAGATGAAATTTGAAGAGATGAATGAAGGTCCCCCTAAAGGTCAAGATAGAGAATGTGAAATTCTTGGGAAAGAGTCTTGGTGGTAGCCAAAATTTGCCAAGAGATCAGAATACCTGCGAAGAGTGATTGTACATGCCCGAGAGACAAGAACAAGTCAAATATATATGTATAATGTTAGGTGGAAAAGAAATTTAAGCTTGTTGTCCCTAATTACAGCAGTAAACAAATATATATATCAGCAAGAGTGTAAGTGTTAAAGCTGCTAAAAAATTGCTAAAATTCCAACAAATGATGCAAGAGATAAGCTAGATAACCACTAGTAATACTTAAGATGAAAGCACAATACTTTAGCAATGAAACAAGAATGTAATAAAACATGTTTTCATATATATTTTGAAGACTTAGGGTTGTATCAAATAATTTGTTACAACAGTAAATCCAACCACCGAAACTTACAAAGAGTCCACCCAAATTTTGCGCTAGGCCTAGTAGATTATCTTAGTAAACTTTCAGCAAATTCTGACGGTTGAAAAGAAAGTTATAAATGAATAAGTGTTAGGGTTTGTGCAACCCTAATGATTGTAGATGAAATTTTATAACAAAAAAAATAAATACATGTCCAATTAAGATGCCCTAGTGGCTATGACAAGCCTAGAAAGTCAAGAAGAGATTCCAATTTAAACAATTTGATTATCTCATGTTTTCACGTATCCCAATGCAAATTGTAAATGATTAGTGCCTTAAATATTGGGTTATGGAGTCAAAGAATGAGTTAAATATACTATTTACTTGGGCGTGTAAACCCTCTTACTCCCCAAGGAAAGTAAATCTAACTAGGAAAGTGTTATAAGCGTGTAATCCCTTTTACTTCTCCTAGCACTACCTTAAGCAACAAATTATTTCCAAGATAGATATTGATGAGCTTAGTGGGGTTGTATGCACTTATAGTCCCCAAGAAATTCAACTAGTTAACCTTGGAACCAAGAAAAATAGACAATAACAAGATAAAACCCTTCACCTAGAGAAATAATTAACAACAAAAACTTCCACTTTACCAAGAACTATCCACCAATATACAAGAGAAACACTCCACAAGAGGTAGTGCACCACTTCCTTCCACCAATATAAAATTAAACCATGACAAAAGAAAAAGAGAGAGAAAATGTCCAAGGGTAGAAAAATTTCCAGCCAAGTACTTCTCACAATGGGAGAGTTATGTTATCAAATGAGATTCACATTATCTCTATTTAGACAAAATGTTTAAGACATAGTTTGTCCACATACATTAGGGTAAAGCATAAGATAAGGGGTCAGAAACCCTTATATTACCCCTTAAACCAAATAATAATATTTTAATTCTAATTTTCACATAAATAAAACCCTAACAAAAGATGTAACCCCTTCTTAAGGAAACGACTTGGCACTTGCAGTAAGTCGTTGGAGTTGGGGATGCATGGCTAGGCCTCCAAAGGCCGCATTTCATTTATCCAAAGCCTTTTCCTCATGGTTAAAATCCTCCTTCCTTCAAAATGTGCCATATGTCCTCATCACTACTCAAAACCCCCTCAAGCATGACTCCAATCCCCTTAAGGTGAAAGTTTTGGCCTTCAAAGCAAGTCATTTGACTTGTGAAGGCATGGTGAGGTCATCCAAGGTGTCTTCTAGTCCTCCAAAGGCAAGTCATCATGATCCTGCATGTGGGCCCTTGGCATCCAACCTGTGGGCTTCAAGCCCCATGGAAGCCCAAGCTAAGTATGTTCCTCCAAAACTATCCACCAAAAAAGGTCATGCAAAACAAATGGGTATGCCCTCTAAGGATTTCAAGTCAAAATATCATGGCAAGTGAAAACCAAATCTAATAAACAATGTACCTAAACATGTGCATTAAAAATACCTCATCAAATTAAACAAGTGCTCAAAGACCCTATAAAATTGACGAAGTTTAGGTATGGGTGGGGTATCATAGAAGTCCTATTGGGTAGACCAAAACCCTCAAGTAGGAGAAGCTCCCAAGGATGCCCCTTCAAGTTAATGTAGTGAATGATGAGGTGGATAGGAGGGTATAATTCATAGGTCAATGATTTTCATGACACAAAACGACTCGTATTATCCCATTTATGGGTGCGTTTGTAGAGGGTGTGTTGCACCTTTTTCCTCAATGAAACCTTTTTCCAATACCACTTAATTTCATTTATTAATTAATTAATTATACAAACACATGTGCACTCCCAATAGTGAATCGATTAGCTTGGGGGGAAGTAACACAATGTCACTTGAAAGAAGAGGTCCACAAAGTGCCATAGGGGTAACCATTAAAGAGTTATATAGCACTAGTGTTAGTCTTTCATTCAAGCGTGATATTTATGATGTGTTTGATATTTTGTAGGACTTAAATTCTTGAAGAGAAGCAGTTCATCGTTCTCAAGACCTGTCTGGATCAACATCTAGAAGGTTTATATTTTATTCTTTTATCTTTTTCTAGCAACCATCCCCCTGGGATTTCATCCCCTTCTTCCCATGAAAAGAGGTACATGCCCTTCTTGGGTCACTAAAGTCAAAGGGCCTAGAAGAGGACAATGTGATGGGAATGCAATGAGCATAAAGTGATAAGTACAGTCAAGAATGGTATGATAACCCCTCAGGGACCCCCAGTTGCATCCCTTCCCCAAAATTTGGCCACTTACTAGGAAATCGATGACACTCACCAAGGTGAAATAGGGTAAATAACATAATGTCCAAGCAAACATTCTATAATCAAAATCAGCTTCAGTACAAAATGCTTAAACGCCTCAAATATTAGGGTGATTACCTGACTTGTGCCACATGGAGCAAGACCCATGTGCCTTCAAGAAGCTATCTGGTGTGGTGGATGTGTTGACGATGGATCAAAACTATGGTGATAGAGCAAGCTTCCATATATAAAAGTGGAAACTGCTGGTCATGTGGTCTTTCGACACTCCATATCTGCAACCTAAGGGCCTTGAGACATCATCTCCTTAGTTATCCCACAAAATGGGGATATCGGTCCCCATGTACAGTATGTTGACAATATGGTAGAAAAATTTAGAGCAAGAGAAGCCAGAAGAAAACATGAGTTTTATTGAGGATTGTATAGGGATAAAATATGAGATTGGAAAGATTACAACAAGTGGGAAACTAGTGATAATGTAGAATAAATGTTATTGAAGATAGTTTTGACTCAAAATCGATACCATGGTTCTCGGAAGTTACCAACAAAGATACCGCTATAGTCTAGGACCATTGGCATATTCAACCTTCTGCAATGGAAGGAGGTCTTACGCAAAGCGCAACAGAGACGTGTGTGATGAATTGAGTCAAAGAGGATGCATCATTAGGTTTGACTCAACCATAACTGGATCCATACATCCATATGCAACAAGACATGCATAAAAAATAATTAATGTTAAGTATACATGATAGAAGCAATCGCGCAACATAGAACTAGGGATTAATGCACATTATAACAAAATTTTAGAGCCCGAAAGATCTTCCCTATTATCATCATCCCAACAGAGTTACAAAAAATATATCTCTCATATAATATCTTATGCAGCCAAGTCTATCTCCAGATATCTGTTACAAAATCCTAGGCTCTACATAAGCATTGTGCCATTCAAAACCCTTACAATAGCTTTGACAAACAGACCCAATAATAATCATAATATTGGAGACAAGGGTAAAAACCCTTTCTAAGAGTAACAATACCAATAATGACGATGACAACCCCTTTTCAATTACATAACTCCAAATTTATAGTTTTCCTTTAGCGCTTCTTGGATTCTTGATACCGCATCTTTCTCTTTCATGCACTTGAAGATCTTCTACTTTTTCCACTACTTGTCCAGCTGGTGCATTGTGTTGTTGGTTGTTTTCATTGTTGGTAGACTATCCATTATTCATTTTATCGTCTCGTTGTTTTCTTCTTCTTCGAGTATTTCGCAAGGTAACTGCACTTTCCACAAAACTTTAGCATTTCCGTGAAATCAGGCATCCCTAAAAAACTGAGCGCCCAGAAGATAGTGTTTCTCATATATTTTGATGATAAGATATTTGAATTGATTCCAAAAAGAATTTTTTTACAATTGAAGAAAATAAAGATGCTATCCAAAAACTTTATGACACATAAGGAGAAGATGGATCGATTGGCCATATGAAACAAAGTACATCTAGCGAAATAAATACAAAGGATGAACATGATGTTTGTTGGATCTTGACCAAGTTTTGAGGATTCTTGGTCATGTGTGACCTAATTTTGGGGACTTCGATAGGTTGTTGAAGGTGGAGCATAAGACGAAGCAGAGATCGTGGGATCTCAGCCCCTTTTTAGGGACTTTTGGGTTTTGGGCTTTTGTAACAGGTATGGGAATGTCGGCCCATGGGTTTACCCATGCTTAGGCCTATTTTGTATGTATAAATAGATGCTAAGGTGATATAGAGATAGAAATGGCTACGTTCTAGAGTTGGATCTGTGTGATCAAGAGTTGTAATTGCTTTGTTCATACTATGTGTTAAGACTTGCAAAGCTAAGTGCAAGTGATTGTAAGAAGCTGGTGTGCAAATTGTGTAAGAAGGCTTTGTGATGTGACCTAACTCGGGGAAGGAGGATCTGGCGAGGTGCACGCAGATATCCTGTTCTATGTGGAGTGGGTCTTTTGGCTCTATGCATTGAACAAAGATAATAAAGAAGAGAAGATTTGGTGGATGTAGCCCCAGGAAGGGGTGAACCACGTACATGTTGTGTTTCTATGCTTTGTGTGATGCATTGATGTGTTTATGTGTTTATTTTCTTATTTCTTTATATGGATGAATGATCTGTTGATGCTTAGTGCTTCATATTATGGATGGATGTTAGATTTGACTTATATACACATGCTTAGTGCTTGAATCTGCTAGATATGATCTGTTTCATCGTGCTAAGTGTTGTTAGATGCTAGATCTAGTTGAATACTATGATGCTCTGTAATTAGGGTTTAAACATGTTGTAACTGAGACTGAATATTGATGAATGTTAACTGTTGAGTGCTCTGTTAAGTGTTAGAATCATAGATCTATGTCCTAGCTAAGGTTGCAGACATCTGAGTCTTGCAACCACCCCTGCCTCTACCTCAAGTGAGACTTAATCTGCTTCGCGGGTGTTGCTGAAAGGGTCAGTAGTTAGGGTTTTATTGGTGCATTTTTGTAGCGTTGAACCCTAGGTCTTCCCCTATTCCAACAAATGGTTCCATTGTCGGGACTTGAAACTGTGATTG
This sequence comes from Picea mariana, assembly GCA_032191745.1. Lineage (NCBI taxonomy): Eukaryota > Viridiplantae > Streptophyta > Pinopsida > Pinales > Pinaceae > Picea > Picea mariana. The sequence continues at coordinate 37,413 of JASDQU010753852.1, forward strand.
TTGGGAACTGAGGAAAAAGAATCTTTGTGTGAAGATCTGATCTGAAATTGTGAAAGCTCTGTGCATAGATCATTCGCCCTAGTGTGCAGTATTCTACTTGATCTGTGAATCTCTGTGCAAAGAAGGGTCAGATCTGAAGAAAAGAGGTAATATCTGCAAGCTTTGTTCTCTGACAAAGGTAAGAATAGTGAAAAGTTTTAGATCTAGAAGCTTTGTACTCTGTTGAAGATAAGATTAGTGGAAAATTTTATTTCTAAAGTATGGATCTAGGTATGTTTGATAAGCTTTGTCCTATCTTGAAAACTAGGGCACTGGTGGATGAAAGAAGATTTGATATGAGTAGATMTGATAAGTATAGTGAAAGATATGTTATACCTATGCATAGAGAGAATGTTTGGACTAACAAATGGATGCAGGATCCTAGAAATAATTTTCTGTGGGTTAGCTACCATGATCCTAGTACGTAATACAAGAGATGTTGGGGATCATTTAAGAGAAAGAGAGGATTAACCCTTTGTTAYAGTTGCAGAWAACCGAGACATCTGGCTAAGGAATGCCCTGGATGAAGACCTAGTTGCCTCTGTTGCAAATCTATGGACCATGAAGTTTTGGATTTCCCTAGAATGATTGCTAACGTTGAAAGGATGAATATGAGACAAGAAGACCACGAGAAAGGTCAAGCAACTAAGATTGTGGAAGAACCCCAGAAAGAATCAGAAAAAGTATTGATACAGCTGAAAGAAACCCTGAATGACCACCGACATATCATCTTATTAGAGATCTTAAAAAAAAAAGAATGCATTGAAGTAAGAATAGGATACTTCGACATTGACTATTTTATGGATGAGGAAACACCAGTGAATATCATGATAGAAAGAACTTGGGAAATTATAGGAAAGCCTGCTATGATTCCTTCATTGGGAGGAATAGGATTATTCAAAGGAAAGTTGATAAACCTATGTGGAAATCTCACCCAGATATCTATGAATGCCAATGGGACTTCGATAGAGGAAGAACTTGAAGTTGTTAAGTTTATCGAGAACAATGCTCCATGTACTATGTTACTAGGAAAACCTTGGATTGAAGGAGATCAAGCCAGAAGGAAAGAAGAAGAAATCTTAGAGAAAAAGAAGCAAGAGTTGAAAGATTTCATAACTAGGAAGATCACACACTTGATTGAAGAATAGGAGAACCAAGCAAAGTTATTTAAAACCAGAGACTTGGATGTCGAAGTGGGAAGAACACAAGAATATTTGTAGAAGATTGAAGTAACTATCCTAGATAGAGACGAAGCATTACCCTTGATTTCTAGGAAAGAATCTCAATAGTGAAAAGTTACTCTGCCGAAAGAAGATAAGAATCAAAATGGAAAAAGGAATTATGAGACGAAGATCCCTGAAAAGAAGGCTAGAAAACTAAGTAAGAAGAAAGATAAAATTGAAAAGTTGCAGAAGGTTCCAGAAGGAACCTCGCAGAAGGAAAATTTGTAAAATTGGAACTTCGTTGAGATATCAAAAATGCATCACATGGCACTTCGCCATGGCGAAGCAATATAGTCGTTGGGAATAGTATAACCATTAGACTGATGGCCTGAATGGGTAGAAAGGCATTTACGATCGGAAAGGCATTTGGGACCGCACCATAATGGACATAACTGAGTTAATGAAGGTTTATCAACCGTTGCAAGAGATATGTTGTCAAGTTATCTATTTATTCTGTCGCGCCACGCAACGAGAACACTTTTGCTAACCCTGAATCTGAGCCCGCGGACTAGTTGATTTCACACAGTGATCATCGTGCTATTAACATTCATCCCATTGCATTGAGCGGTTAATCTTCGAAACCGATATATTCAACCACGAGCGTGCATGTCGAACGAGCTTAGCACTGTAGAGAAAATTGTCGAAGAAGTTCTCATTGACCTAATGACTGAAAGAGTCATGTCTAAAAGAGAAATGTATGCAAGTATTCAAGCATCATCAACGAGAGGCATGCAAACCTCTCTATCGACTGTTTGCGGAGCCGGATCATCTCGACCATCAGCAGAAAAGTGAACCAAACACAGATATGACCTAGCAAATGCGAAGTTGATCCCGTCCATGTTTACCGATTACATCCCACCTCTGGCCAGCGTGGTGAGTCGAGATAGTGTGCCAAGATATTTCGAGTACTCCAGGATTACTGTGTACCTCCCGAAGGGAATACGCGTAGTTCGTGTGTAGTAGGACAAGATCACAACGTTGAAGTTCAGTGACTTCAACCTCGGAGATCGAAAGAACTACAATATGCTCTCCCCATATAAATACCTGACCATGATGAAGGGGAAGAACTCCAAGATAATCCCCCAATCATGGACGATGAACCTCGCGCAGTCCACCCTACTAAATGTAATGAAGATACCACACTTCGGAAGGCACCAGGTGTTGGAAAATGTTTAACAGGCAGCATATGCTTGTCATTGATGGAAAGTACAACAATGAAGATGGCATCAGTATAGGAATAATGTAATAGACGGGCACCAGAAGTATTTTGGGAAGAAGCTGCAGAGCAACCTCGATAAGATCAGAAGAGATAGTGCAGAGGATGTTTGGTATGTTTTACAGGCAGCGTAATCTTGTCATTGATGGCAAGTACAACAGTGATGATGGATTGAGTATAGCAGCGATGATCAGAAGCGCAGTGATATTCAAGAAGACCAACAATGCAACAATTTTCCAAACGCAACAATCCTCAGTCGTCAAATCGAGGATTGATCTAAACTATTGATCAGGCATGATGAAGTCCCGTAAAGTTTGAGAAGCACTACTGATTGTTGGATCCCATCCAAAATTCTCGATAGAACGAGGGCCATCAGATCTGAATTTAGACAAGAAGAGCGTGCTGAAGAGGAGAATAGATCTCATGCATTCGATCCAAGCGCGGGATCTGACCATCGTTGGATCAAGTAGAACCTACACGCTCTCTAAAGTACAAGGAGAAGTGGGCGTATAAAATCTCGGAAAATGGAGGACCATCTATCATCAAGCAGGACACGTGGGGAAAGATCATCAGTTCGCTGACTGGAGAGTCAAAGGAACTATGTTCCCTAATCGCTCGAAATTGCGATATGAAAAATCGAGATTCTTGTGGATGATATTACTTGACATCTCCAACTCTCGATCCCTGAAACTCTGACATGGACTGGAATCAACGGTCCAGATTCAAATTTAATCTGACGGCTCAGATTGAATCGTGATTTTGCATATCGTGATTTCGAGAGATTAGGGAACATCTTTCCTTTGACTCTCCATTCAGCGAACTGACGATCTTTCCCCATGTGTCCTACCTGATGATAGACGGTCCTCCTTTTTCCAGGATTTTATATGCCCACTTCTCCTTGTACTTTAGAGAGCGTGCAGGTTCTGCTTGATCCAACGATGGTCGGATCCCGTGCTTGGATCAAATGTCTGAGATCTATCCTCCTCTTCAGCACGCTCTTCTTGTCTAAATTCAGATCTGACGGCCCTTGTTCTGTCGGGAATTTTGGATGGGATCCAACGATCAGTAGTTCTTCTCAAAATTTACAGGACTTCATCATGCCTGATCAATAGTTTATATCAATCCTCGATTTGACGATTGAGGATTGTTGTGTTTAGACAATTTTTGCATTGCTGGTATTCCTGAATATCACGGTGCTGCTGATCATCGTTGTTGTACTCAAGCCATCATCACTGTTGTACTTGCTATCAATGACAAGCTTACGCTGCCTGTAAAACATACCAAACATCCTCTGCACTATCTCTTCTGATCTTATCGAGGTTGCTCTGTAGCTTCTTCCCAAAATACTTCTGGTGCCCATCTATTACATTTTTCCTGTACTCATGCCATCTTCATTGCTGTACTTTCCATCAATGACAAGCATATGCTGCCTGTTAAACATTTTCCAACAATCTCCCCCTTTGGCATTGATGGCAACAAAGGTACCCAGATTCTTTTCTCCCCCTTTGACATCAATGTCAAAGAGAATATGCTCCCCCTGAGCTGTTGCAGTATTTTTAGGAGGTATCAGATATTAAACCAATGAAAACTCCCCCTGACGGGATGGACTCTCTCATTTGAGGCCTGCGAAATATTTGTATCTAAACTAGAGTCTTCTCTTTCTGATTCTTGGACCTGTTCATCTTCAGCTTCCGCTGTATCCTCTGTGGAAAACTCAAAAATTCTCACCTCTCTTACTAGGACTCCTTCATCAACCTTTTCTTCTCATGAGTAGATGACTCCCCCTGTCACTGTTATCTCTCTGCTTCTGACTATATTTTCCTCCTTTGTTTCTAAAAGGTTAGCTTTCCCTGAAAAGGTATTTCCTCTTGTTATCTCTACAGGATGTCATGTGAATCATTTTGTAAAACAAAATGTTGTTGTTGAAGAGATGTTGTCCTATTGACATACTATGTATTTGTAGCTCGTACTTTTCAAACAACCCTTGGATCTCCTTATTGATTCTCATCGATCTCTATCACTGCAATTTTCATTTTTCTTTCATGATGCATACCATCCAAGGCTTTTATAACCATATTAAATCACAAGAAAAAACTACTACACCCATTCTCATACCTGTTTTTCTTTCTCACAAATGAAGGACATGTATCAGGTTTCTTAGGAGCACTGATTTCTACCTTGTTGAGTCCAATACCGGATTTGTCATTTGGTGATCTCTGGCTATCCAAGACCTTGTCCAGAGTCATGGAACTGCTCAAGAACTTGATTTGGGTGTCTTCCTTCTCAACCTTCAAGACTTTTTCTTCCTGTTTATGACATGGTTCTTCTCCTACTTCATCCATGGGGTTAATGCTAACTGAACATGCTTTTATTGTATCTGAATCTTCTTCTTTACTTGCAGGGGAGGACTCAATTTCAACATCATTAATTTTCTTTATAATTTTATTCACCACTTGTCCTGAGTTTATAGTTACCTTACATTCTTTGGACGTGAGCACCTCTTCACTGCCTCTGTCACATTTTTGACTTGTACTGAGAAAATTATGTTTCAGACCATCCACAAGCAGAACGTACTAGGCATCTCCTTTGTCATTACTCAAACTCATCATCCCTCTATCCTTGATTTTACCTGGTTCATCATTTTCAAGGATCACATTTCCTATTTTGCTTTTATTTATGGACAGTAGCTTATCCTTGTCTCCAGTCATGTGCTTGGGACATCCACTGTCTATATTCCCAGAGGCCTTTTGTTTTTGAGTTAAAAGTGCTTGACCACATTTTTCACTATCTTTTCTTTTCCATGTGCTGGGCTTTCTATCTAAGAAATTTATCCTTGGGTTTTCTTTGTAATTCTTCTGATGGCAGTTTGCAACTTTGTGGCCAAAGTTGTGACAGTTATAGCATTCAATCTCATTGTTCAATAGGTCAAAGTTGTTGTTGCAGCATTGTCTACTCGTTGACTGTTTATTATTTCTTGACCTCCTTAGTTGTATGTCTCTAGACTTAGTTTGGAAATTTGCAATTTGTGATGGTTTTTTACTTTGTTGTATCATTCTTTGTTGTGGTAGATATTTATTCCTTGGAAATCTTAATTGCTCATGTCTAAGTCTTAAGGAACA